>JAQZBX010003283.1:0-44318 GCA_029593785.1 Cabassous unicinctus
GACGTCTGCCAGGGTTCAGGCTTCTTGGGTTCCTCTCTTTCCGGGACTGCGTTTCTCTCAGGGCTCAGCTCCTCTGTTTCCTCCACAAGGTCAGCTGCAGACTATGAAGCTCTCTAGGCTTTGCCTCTCTCCACAGGACCAGCTGTAGACTCTCAGGCAAACGGCTCATGTCTTTTCCCGGGGCTTCTCTCCTTCCTCACGACCAAGCGCTCTTACTTCCCGGGGCTCCAGCTCAAGACTCCAACATCAGAACTGCTCCAACTCTGTCCTTTGCCATGTCTTTTATCTTTGATTCCCCACCCACCAAGGGGTGGGGCTCAATACCCTACTGACGTGGCTCAATCAAAGCCCCAGTTATAACTTAATCATGCCCAGATGAACAGACCAGTTTACAAGCATAACCCAATATCTATTTTTGGAATTCATAACTTCCTCAAACTGCCAAACTGCTACACCACCCAATAAGGAAGATTCTTTCATTATCATTGTTTTAAGAATGAGGAGGCCAAGTCTTGGGTAAAATCCTAGGCAGACATCAGCCAAGAGGTAGGAGTAGATTTTGGGGGAGTGAGGGAGATTAAGGGGCTGGGGAGCAACCTCCAACTCTAACATCCCACCACGCGGGCAGACTATTGATATACATTCGTGAGGTTATCCGTACTTTATGACTTCAGTCTCCAGCTTCATGAGCTGGTGTGCTTTTGGGCTCATAATCACTATTTTCAGGCACATGACTTGGCCAATGACATCTAGGTCACATATAATGAGCCATATAATGGGACTCTATACTTTAATTTAATTTAATTTTATATTTTTTGCCTTAAGCAAGGGAGGACTAGAGAAAGAAGACTGTCTACACTATCTGCCTGCCTCAGCCCTTTAAAACTACCCAATCTTGTAGAAACCTTGTCCTTATCAGTCCATAAAGGCCAGAGAGGCCAAACCAGGTATTAGCTGAGCTCTCCCATTGCCATCCTCGCTCATATCCAATTTGTGCTTGATCTGATCCCATCTTCCTAGACCCTTAACTTGACTTACTCAGATGTCTGCTTCTGCTTCCTTGGGTTCATCTTTACCGTTTTCCTGGAGGGGTTCCCAATTGACTTTTCTCTCTGTCCCTTGGTTCCAATGCTTGCTGAATCTAGCTCTGCTCATGCAAACCCAGGCTTCTTACCCCTTAGTGGCAGGCAGATGGGAGGGGGTTTCTGATACAGTTGTATGCTCAGCAAATCTTACTGATGGGGTGATATTAATAAGCAACATTTGCTGAGCAGTCCTCCGGCCAAGTCTCATGTGCTATCTCAGTTCTCACCAAGATCTCCACATTGCTAAATCCCACAGTCAGTTCTCAGTCCTCACCTTATTTAAAATGACCTGTAAGTGGCATTTGCCTTCCAGGGAACCACAGTCTTTGGGTTTTCCTCCTTTTCAGCCTCCTTTGAAGGTTCCTCCTCTTCCCTTGACCTCTTTAATGTTAGTACAATGTAGGGCTCAGTCCTGGGTCCTTTTTCTATTTACTCTCACTTCCCTGGTGACCTTGTCTGCTCTCACGACTTTAAAACCTCTCTCCTGAAACTGTACATCCAACTACTCAATATATCCACTTTAATAAACATCTCAAACTCATGTATCCTCTTGATCAAACCTGCTGCACCCCTACTCTTTCCCATCTCAACTGATGGCAACTATATCTTTCTGTGGAGTCATCTTATTTCCTCTTTCCTCCACACCCCATATCCAATCCTTCAGTAGATTGCATTGACTCTACTTTCAAAATGTGGCTGGAATCTGATCACTTCTCAACATCTCACTGCTACCACCTTTGTTATCTCTTGCCTGAATTAGTCCAACAGCTTCCTACCTGGTTTTTCTGTGTTTATTCTTGTCCTCTATAGTCTGTTCTAAACACTGCAGCCAAATGGATTTTTTTTTTTTAAAGTATAAGCTATACCACATCCCTCCTCTGCTCAAAATTCTGTGATGGCTCCCTATTTCTCTCAGTATAATAGCCAATGTCTTCACAAGGCCCACAAGGTGTCCCAACACCCATCTGGCCCCTGTTACCTCTTTGGCTTCTTCTCCTTCCTTTCTCCTCTTCCCTTACTCGGCTTCAGCCACACTGCCTTCCTTACTACTCATCAAACAAGCCAGGCCCACGCCCACCCCAGCACTCCTGTGCTGGCTGGTCTCTTCGCTCCAACACTCTTGTCCAGAGCCTTGTTTCACTCCCTTGCCTCATTCAAGTCTGCTCAGATGTCATCTTCTGATGAGGCCTGCCCTGACCACCCTGTGAAAGAGTGCCACCCAGCCCTGGCACTCTCAAATTGTTTTCTATGCCCAATACTCCCCTGAAGTGTTTGTCACCTTCTAATATAACAAATATTTATTTAAAATTTTTGTTCTTCCTCCCATAAGAATGAAGTTCCAACCAGGAATGCAGTATCTAGAATAATAACTAATGTTTATGTAGTACTGTGTTCCAGCCTGTATTAGTCAGCCAAAGGGATGCTGATACAAAGTACCAGGAATCTGTTGGCTTTTATAAAGGGTATTTATTTGGGGTAGAAGCTAATAGTCACAAGGCCATAAAGTGTAAGTTACTTCCCTCACCAAAATCTGTTGCCATGTGTTGGAGCAAGATGGCTGCCGGTCTCTGTGAAGGTTCAGCCTTCCTCTTCCTCCTAAGGCTCTGTGCTCCCAGCTCCTTCCATTCTCAGCTGTAGGCTGTAGGCATAAGGCTTGTCTCTCTCCCTGTCGCTCGTTTCTTTCTGGGTTTTCTCAGCCATTCAGGGCTCTGGTCTCTTTAGCTGCAATCTATCAAGTGAATGGCTTGGCTCTTTCCCTGGGGCTGCAGCATCAAAAACCAAAACTCTCTCCTCTGCCGTGTAGTTTTCAATGAGCTACTGATGCGGCCAAATCAAAGCTCTAATAATAATTTCATCAAGTAAAAGTGAAACCTCTGAATTTAATACAATTTAGTACACCCAGAGGAAGAGAACAGTTTACAAACACATTCCAATATCTATTTTTGGAATTCATAAACAATGCCAAACTGCTACACTGCCCTATTGTAAGTACTTTACATAGTTCAAGAAATTTAATTTTCATATCAACCTTATGAGATAGGTCCTATATTATACCCATTTTGTAGATGAGAAAAGAGAGGCACAGAGAGGTTAAGTCAAGCAGCTAAGAAGTGGTAGATTCTGGATATTCTGGCTTCAGAGTTCATGCTGTTATTCCAAAAGGTATACTGCCTCTTGCTGCACAGCACATAGTAGATGTTCAATAAATGTTGGTGGGATGAATGCATGAATGAATTCCTAAAACAACAATTACTAGGTAAATAATAATGTTATTTCTGCCTTACAAATGAGAGAATTGAGAGAAAAAGCTATTAAGCAACTTGCTCCAGACCACACAAGTCATGACAGAGCTGGGATTTGCACCAAAGCATGTTGCTTCCATTTCCAATACTCAACACCAAGGATAGAGGATGAAGATAGAGTACTGTTAAGCATCAATTTTCATAGCTTTTCACCGTAAGCTCTTAATGTAAACTTTTTGCTTAGCACACATGTCTAGGAATTCTCATTAAATACCACAAAAAATGCCAGCGATAACATCAATCCCCAATATAATAATATGAAAATTAATTCATACAGGTCAATCAACTTTCTTAAACAGAAAACTAATTCAGGAGCAGTGCTATTGCTTCCTAGATGGGCTTCAACTTCCCAGTAATCTATGGAAACACACAAATTTAACTCCTTTGTCTTAAGAAGAAGGCTGGAGTTCAGACCTGCATTATTTTATGACACTGTATTTGGATCGAGACTGGCCATGAATGGTCACTGCTGCTCCTCATCCTGGTCTGTGAATCACTTGGTGGCTCAATGTAGAGTTTTTCAACTTTCCAAGTATGTGTTGGGAACCAAGTTGTGCTGATGCTTTCCTGGCTGGCTAGCCATCTTATGAAAAACATTCCCGCACTGAGAAACTCATTTAATTTATTTACATGTCTGCATTCCTGACTTCACCATCTGACCAGCTGAGAATTACTTAAGACAGATGTCAAGGATATTAGGTAATGGAGGCTGGTGGAGAGTTCGTGCTGTTTCTGAAGCACGAACAGAGGGAGAGAGAGGGAGACAGAGAGAGAGGAGAGGCTAAACCTCTCCTTACTGGAACAGCAACTGCTTGCTAGATCTTGGGCAGAACTGTGCTGTTAAGGGCAGTTAGTCTTAAAAGACTGTATTAGTCAGCCAAAGGGGTGCTGATGCAAAATACCAGAAATCGGTTGGTTTTCATAAAGGGTATTTATTTGGGGTAGAGGCTTACAGTTACCAGGCCATAAAGCATAAGTTACTTCCCTCACCAAAGTCTGTTGCCAAGTGTTGGGGCAAGATGGCTGCCAACATCTGCCAGGGATCAGGCTTCCTGGGTTCCTTGCTTCCTGGGCCTCATTTCTCTCTGGGCTCAGTGCCTCTGTTTTCTCCACAAGGCCAGCTGTAGACTATCAGGTGAATAGCTCTGTCTCTCTCCCCAGGGCTTCTGCAGTGTCTAAGAAGCTGTCTCTATTCCTCTGTGTTCTTCTCTTGTGTGTTTACTTCCTGGGCTCCAGCTCAAAACTCAGCATCAAAATTCCAACTCTGTCCTTTGCCATGTCTTTTATCTGTGAGTCCCCACCCACCAGGGGGCAGGGACTCAACACCCTACTGATGTGGCCCACAGTCCTAATCATAATTAATTAAAAGTGATACCTCTGACAGACCAGTTTACAAACATAATCCAATAACTATTTCTGGAATTCATAAACAATGCCAGACTGCTACAAAGACCTTCCATTCAAGGCTTCTTCGTCTTCATGTCCAGCTTGGAAGTTTCCTTCATCTCTCCCAGGCAATGAGCCATCTTCTTTGGGCTCCATTATAGCCCTCATCAATCTGGATTGTCACCATCTGTTTACCCTTGTTTCTCCCCAGCTAAATTGTGAGCTCCTTGGGAGCAGGGGTGGAGTGTGTTCATCCCTGTATCTTTACACCTCAGTGCATGACCTATTTGGGCTGCAAAATACCGGGCATGGAATGGTAAGAGAAATAAATTCTATGTGGCCTCAGTCAAAGGGGAATGGTGATCCTATAGGATTTAAGCTCTAGCCGCATAAGGGATCCATTTTCAATTCTGACCCAACTGAAGGTTACCCTTCTTGCCTAAAGGTTCAGGCTTACAAAGCCATGCCCCACTGCCATGATCCTGGTAGGAAGGAGAACATGCGGACGGAAGGCAGGCAGCTGAGGGACAGACAGCCAAAATGATTAGAGAATGCCAGAGAACTGCTTGCCACATGTATGAGGGGGCACTGTTGGGGACTGAATCGTCTTCCTCACAAAAGGTATGTTCAGAACACAACCCCTGGTCCTGTGGGTGTGAACCTATTTGTAAATAGGCCCTTTGAGGATCCTGCAAAATTTTAGTCTTGATTCTAGAATTTGGTTTGGGTGGGACTTGGTCCTTAACAATGCATATTCTTGTATGTGTGTGCTCTGGTTAAACCTGAAACATAGTAGGTACGCCATCATTTTTGAATGAATGAATGAATGAATTTGGCTCATGTGCCTGATTGCTATTCCTGACAAAGCCTCTCTACAACGCCCCATTGGGGACCATTTCTCCAGGGCTAATGCTCCCTATTCTGGACTAAATCAGTCTGTTCTTTTAAAACCCTAAACAAATGCATACACATCAAGGAATCAGGGTACAACTTACAGCAGCACCCCCTCTGCTTAGGCACTTCACTGAAGAGAGAAAAACAAATAGACTCAAAGGAGTGTCTGAATGGCTGGAATTTATTCTGTCCAATCTTCTTCTCAAGTTCAGGTTAAACAGTGACAGGTTGTTTTGGTTTTCCTGCTTGCAATTCCCCCAGGTTGGGTGCCATCTGCTTTGATGAAGAGGATTTGTCGTTGGAATTGTGTTTAACAGAGGGAGAGAAATAGGGCCCACGTGACACTTCAGATAAGCATTTTTGGTGTGAACCAACCACTGAGACTCTTCAGTTGGTGGCACGGCTACGCGGCCAGCTGACTCCTGGCTTTGGAGTCCGACGGTTCTGGAGTTGAATCCTGGCTCTAACACCTTCTACCTGTGGGACCTGGAGCATGCTCCTTAACTTTTCTGAGTTTCAGTTTCCTCATCTGTAAAATGGGGAATTGTAATGCTCACTCAATAAATAGCTAGTGTGAAGCCATATTATTATCAGGGGAAGGACTCTTAATTGATTCACCAAATGTATTGAATTAGGACTTTAATTGAACCTACTATCTCTTTTTTTCTGGCTTTTTTGTTGTTTATTAATTTTATTTAAAATTTTCCCATTTTTACAAATACTGGCTATCCATCAAGCAACAGCTCTCCGCCTATCCCCTGGTAACTTTTAATCTACTTTCTGTCTTGGTAAATTTTCCATTTCTAGGTATTTCATATAGTGAAACACACAGTATTTGTCCTTACGTGCCTTGAGTATTTCACTCAGTAAAATGTTGTTAAGGCTCATCCCCGAGCCTTGTGTCTTAGAGCTGCAAGGTTTCTTACAGCCAGATAATTCCCCAGCGTGTGTCAATACCACACTGTGTTTATCCCTTCATCTACCGACAGGCACTTGGATTGTTTCCACCTTTTGGCTCTTGTGAACGATGCTACTATGAACATTGGTATACAAATATCTGTTTGAGTCCCTGTTTTCATTTTCTTTCTGTTTCAATTCTTGGAATTGCCAACTCAAATGGTAATTTTATATTTAACTCTTCGGAGGAAATGTCATATTGCACCATTTTATGTTCCCAGCAAAGCATGAAGGTTCCAGTTTCTCCGCATCCTCACCAACACTTGTTGTTTTCCACGTTTTAAAGTAATAGCCATCCTAGTGGGTGTGAAGTGGTATCGCACCGTGGTCCTGATTTGTATTTCCAAATGGCATTGAGCATCTTTTCATGTGCTGAACTGTCTCTTCCCAGAGACAATTTTTTTTTTTAAAGGTTCTTTGATTTATTTATTTATTTATTTATTTATTTACTTTATCCATTTTAACGCCCCCCTTCCTCATTTGCTGTTTTGTGTCCATTAGCTGGGCAATTCTCTGTGTCTGTTTCCTGCCATCTCCTCATCCTGCTCCTCCAGTCTTCACCAGGATTCAATCCTGGAGACCTCCGATGTAGGAGAGAGGTGTTCTGCCACCTGCGCCACCTCGGTTCCTGGTTTTTGGAGCATCTCGTCTTGTCTCTCCCCTGTGTCTCTCTCCTGTTACATTATCATCTTGTTGCATGGCTCCCGGGGCCTGGCAGCTCACCGGCACACAGAGCCTGGCAGCCCATGCGCCTTCTATATATATATATATTTTTTTTTTATTTTACCGGGAGGTCCCAGGGATCGAACCCTGGTCCTTCCATGTGGCAGACGGACGCCCAACCATTTGAGCCACACCCGCCCCCAGAGACATTTTAATAGAGCCCAGTATTTTGCTCCAGGAAATGAAACTCTGATGTAGGCTCGGCACGGTTCAAATCTTGAGCAGATCACACGGTGTGAGCCAGGCACAGCCTCTCCTCTTGCCCCGACCGACTCATACTTGCTCAGAAGAACAAGAGTTGCCAAAATCAACAGAGCTAAGAGGGTGGGCCTCTGAAACAGGGAGGGTAGCAGCCAAACGGAAGATGGTTCATTCATTCAGCTGCAATTGGAGTCCCTGGGATGTGCCAGGCACTGCTCTCAGGGCTGTAGACACAGCAGTGGGGTTGAGACAGATCAAACCCCTGCTGTCGTAGAGCTTACATTCCAGTGGAGAGAGACAGGTAACGAGCATACACATAAATTAAACACGTGATATGTCAGATGGCATGTAAAGCAGTGGGGGTGGGTGGGGGGAGGGTTGCTGGGCTTTGCCATTTTAAGTAAGGTGGTCAGGATGTCTCTCTGAGAAGGTGACATTTCAGCAAAATCTGAAGGAGAAAGGATGTTTCCAAAAAGTAATGGGCAACCTGGGTGAGGGTGAGTGTAGGGATGGGATGGGAGAAGAAGCCTGTAGGGAAGATTCGTTACCAGGCCCCAGCCTCAGACCTCCTCTTGGTGCCCCGGCACCTTCAGAGAGCTAAGGACAACCTCTGAACTTGTGTTTTTTTTATAGGACCAGCTGGCACAGTCCCTTCCTTCTCCCCTTCTCACCCGTCGCCACACTTGGTCTCCGCCTGCCTCCAGCAGCTTCCTCTTTAACAAAGGAGATGAGGCTCTCTTTGAAGTAGGATTGCTATGAATGATTGTGCAGGTTGTACACTTAAGATGACACATCTAAGGGGGTGCCATTGACATTTTGAATATTATAGATTTGTATATTTATGAAATTTTCTGGCAAGTGGCAGTAACGTGTCTGTTCTAATGAAAGCAATATATTCCAATGCTTTCCTGACACTCGGAAGTAAAGCATCTTGCAGAAGGGCCCCCTTTTCCAATTCACGTTAAAACACCTGAAAGCCAGTGGCAGCACTGAAGGTAAAGATTTATAAAAGCTCCCACCAGTGGTTTATTAGGAAGAAACTTACTGGCTAAATCAAATCCCTCCTCTGGCTCTCTGTCACATACTGGAGAAAACTCCCCAGCAAGGCACGTAAGTAGTGGCAATTCCAGAATTTTCTAGGTTGGAGAGATTTAAGGGTGGCAATCTGATTGGAAGGATGGAGAGAGCCCTGCTGTGAAGCTGCATTTGCAAAGCAAGCCTGCAATGCTTATTAGGCTTTGGGGGAGCAGCTGGTAGAGAAAGAGAACAGTAAAGCCTTGCACCTACGCCTTGAGCCCATCACTCCATATAAATTCCTTCTCAACTTGGGCTCTGCTAACTTCTCTTGCCTCACCTCTCGTCACTCCGACACCAAGCCTGTGCCCCCACGACACCTGGCTACTTACAAAATATGGTCCTACTGCTGGGAATGTCTTTATGGCCACTCCCCCTTCTACTCCCCCTTGTCTGACCTTAATCTCTACCAAGCCTCCTCTGACTGCCAAAATCCTGCTCCATGCACACGTGGTCACGAACTCTTTATATTACTTCCTTTTACATGTTTTTTTTTCTGTCTGTATTAAAACGACAAGTTCGTATGTGTGTTTATCCCTTGAAGGTAATGGGCTGTGTATTATTAACCTTTGGTAAACCCTCCATACGGTGGCACCTAATACTGTACTTGCCACATAGTAGTTGCTCAATAAAATGTGCTACCAAGTTGCCAAGCAACTTGTGTCCCAAGTATAATTACTAAGCATCTTCTGGAGATAATAAAGACAATGATATTTTTGAATTATACATTTTCAAACTGTGGCACATGCCTCAAGCAGCTTCTAATCCTTTAAGTCCTACAAGGCTGTTTTCTCCATCTGTCATGTCTGGGTTGAGCCTGATAATTTCTCAGGAACTGGGATATAAATATGCATCAAATAAGTACACTTGCAGATAATAATAACACCTGTGATTACGGGACCATGGATCAAACAGCCCAAGCTACAATCTCCATAGTTGAAGGTACATACTTCTGGGGCTGGAGAAAAATCCCATACCCCAATATGGTCAGGGCAGGCCATCCTGAGCCCTGAACCCATTTAACTGGGCAAGCCCCAGGGTCGTCTTGTAGCCGTTTCCGTTTCTGCAGCCCATAATCACTGGGGAAACTTACAGAGGTATGTGCCCTTTGCAACCCCAATGCATAAGTCTTTTTGGAAAGTTGCCATTCTCAGGCGTCAGGCAAAGTCCCCAGGGCGACTCTGGGGCAAAAATATCCCAATTTAAAAATATTCTTCGAGTGGCTTGTAAAATGTGTACAAGTTCAATTACCCTCGGCCTCCATGTGCTGTGGCAGCTGGCCTGTCTGTATTTATTTGTTCCTCTTGCTTGTTATTATTCAGAGAGATTGCATTTGTCTCCCTCAGTCTCCTCCATGAGAGGTAGGCGCTGGGAGCCCCTTAGAACAGAGGTCAGCGTACTCGAAGGTCAGTCCGGCTGGGGGCTCTTGAACTCGGGGACTGAGACCGAGGGAGCACTTGTCCTCCTGAGGAGGCCGGGAAGGTCCTGGGCAGCAGTGGGCAGGGCTGGGCGTCCACCAAGGGAGGACAGGGTGATGGGGGACAGTGTTCTGTCCACCCCCGTGGACACCAGCCCTGGTGCCATTGCGATCTCACTTCCTGTTGGTGGCCGGTGCTGCCTCTTCTGTGTCCTTTGGCGGTGGTGGGCGGCACTAGCCTAATGAGGCAGAGTGCTCTGAGGACAGTTGGGAAACATTGTAAATGTGATTTAAACAAGAGAACCAGCAGTGTTGACAACAGAGAAGGCTGTCTCGAGTCCCTTTGTCTGGCCAGGGGACCTGGGGATAGCTCAACAAGTGGGCCAGGGCTGGAGAAAATAACTCCTCACCTAAGTTTTTTTGGGGGGACGTCAGCTGAAGAAGATATCCAAATAGGCTGCAAAAAGGGAAAATAAGAAGATAAAACGAGGCCCAGCCTCCAGCCTCCAGTCTTCAGTCATCCCCTGACCTCAGGGAGGGACAAAGGGTAAGAGTTCTAAGGTCCACCTAGGCTACTTCCATTAGCAATGATTCTCCACTTTGTGCCTTTTCTCTCACTCTGCAAGTGACCCTCTGACTGACCTTCCTGACCTCAGATTTCAGCGTTGGTCCCTAGACACACCACCTTCTGTTGGCCTGATTTCCTGCCCGCCTTTATGTGGCCTCTCACTGTTTGTAAAGCCTTCATGGCCACGATCTCTTCTGAACGACACAGTAATTCTGAGAGGCAGACAGTATTACCATCCCCATTCCATGGATGAGAAAAATGAGGCTCAGAGAAGAGCTAGTAAGCAGGGGAGCCAGAACCCGAACCCAGACCTTCTGTCTTGGTTTCTGTTACTGCATGTGGGCTCTATCTGTAAACCAGGATAGCCAAGCTCTTGTTGGTCTCATTTCCCTGTGACAGTGTTTGAGCCAGACAAATGCGTATTTACTAGTCTATAAATTATAAAATGCACAATGATGTTAATATATTAAATACATTATAAATCTTACAAAAAGATATTTTAGAAGATGTGCAAAAAGAAATAAACTATATTTTAAAAAAGCAAAGAGGCTAATATTAGTTGATAATTGTTGAGTCTAGGAGGTATATGGGGGTTCATTGGATTATTCTGACTCCTCTTGCATATGTTTGAAAATGTCCACAATAAACCACTAAAACAAGGAAAGAAAGAAACAAAACCAAACAAAACCAAAAAAAGTCCAAAATCATTTATGGGAGCTTTGGCCGGGAGTCTCAGAACCAAGCAGGGTGGGCCGAGAGAGATCCTAGGAATTGCCCTTATCTAGGAATTGCCCTGGGCATTGCCTGGCTTCTATGTGGCAGTCTCGCCAGGTTATATGGCATGAGTCAGACAAGGGTTCAGTTAACTCTGCTCTGGTAACTTCAGCAACACCACAATGGTATGTTGCAGCTTTTTTGCCTGCGAGAGGCTATGCAGGGTAGTGGTCAGAGGCTGGGCCCCAGAGCTGGCGTGGTTCATGATCCA
The DNA here is from genome assembly GCA_029593785.1 of Cabassous unicinctus. Classification (NCBI taxonomy): domain Eukaryota; kingdom Metazoa; phylum Chordata; class Mammalia; order Cingulata; family Chlamyphoridae; genus Cabassous; species Cabassous unicinctus. Next base: position 11,594 of record JAQZBX010003283.1, read on the forward strand.
GGCTCTGCATGCACGGTTATATGATGCTGGGCAAATTACCAACTTCTCTAAGCCTCAGTTTCTGCCTCTGGAAAGAAGGTATAATAACAGTAGCTTCTTCATTGGGCTGTTGTGAGAAGCTAATGATATACATATAGCATTTACATAAATTAATATAAAGTAGTAGGACTGTGTTTGGACCACAGTAAATGCTACATGTACTTTACTTGCTTTTAGCATCATCATAATTATTATTCCTTCTGTCCTTATCTTCCTAGATATAATTGGGATCTGAATTCTCTGGGATCCTGCTTCTCCTATTTTCACCTCTGACTTAATTTCTGAAAATGTCTGAATTAAAAAGATGGTAGTCCTCTCTGGGAAAGTGATTTGGAAAAATGTAGAAGAGCTCTCCTACTACATGTGATAGGAAACAAAATCTGGTAGAAAGAGGTGGGGTGATGATCCAGGAGAAAAGGTTTTAGGATAAATTCAGCCACCAACTGTGTCCCTAGACAAGTTGTCCAGCTCCCTGGGCCCTGTCTCGTCATCTCTAAAGTGAGTGCTGTGGAGCAGGTGGCCCCTGAGGTTCCATTCAGCAGTAACAGTCTCTGACTGTGTCTTGGGTTCTGATTTAATTTTAGCTGTGTTCAATCTTAGGATTCTGAATTTTAAACACTCTCCTATGTTTAGGGTCTGATTGTTAGATCTCCTAACACATGCCATATAACCTTTCAAGGTTACAAGATACAGATACAGTATTGAACTTTTAAAAGAACAAACATGTCATGTTCTTTATCTTGCATACATAATGATTGATTGATAATGTAGGAATTTATACCAGAATGTCAAATTAAAATATATAACTATATATTAAAATATATAGCTAGCTATATGCATCTCTATCTACTTATAGCTCTTTTCTTATAAATCTAGTTATGTAGAGGTAGATAAAGCTGAGACACGTATCAGATACCAACACATTTCCTGGATCCTTGGGGCAGGAATATCTAGAACACAGCACTTAAAAAAATATGCTCTTAATTTTAAAAATTAATGGCTTTTATGAAAAGTCACATATGTGTCTATATATCCAACTAGACGTGAATATTGATATATAGAGTATATAGCTAGAATCACTGAATGTCAATGGTGATTGTCTCAGGATGGTGGAATTTCACCCTTTTTACTTTCTTCCTTATGGCTTAAGTATTGTTTGATTTTTTTTATCATAAGCATCTATCATTTATATAATAAAAAGAAGATTATAGTGGGAAGCGGGTATAGCTCAGTTCAATCCCTGGTACCTCCTAAAATTAAAAAAAAGAAAAAGAAAGGGTTATTGTAATGAAAAGAAGAGTGTCTAAAAGACGCTAATTCAAATACTAGTGTAAAGATGTAATTATTAAAGGGAAAAATGATCAAGATATCCAATGCAATAACCAAACAATAGATATAGAATGCATTAAAAAAAAAAAAACAACAACCTACCTCCTACAATTTTTTCAAATTCAGTGCTTTAGATATTTTTGTTTCGTGATTGAGATCTAGGTCTAATTAAATGTTTCATAGGACTGGCTACAATTAGGAAGGACTAGAAAATGGTCAGAACAGGGACCGTTTGGTTTTGTGGAGACAGTTAAGTACTTTACCACTGCAGTGACACATTTATTTCAGTAGATTATTAGTTTTCCTTAGCTTTACAAAGCTATTTAATTCACCACATTTTCCTGGGTGTCTTCAGTGTGCTAAATACTGGGGCACCCTTAGACTCCTCCCCACTTCTATGCCTCCCTCCTTCCCAGCCCTCCCCAACCACAGACACTCAGCTCAGTTCTCATTTGAAGGAGAGACCATTGCCAGCATTCCCAGTGTTGGCGGCACAGGCCCAAACCCTGTGCCCAGTGGTTCCCACAGCCGGGTTATCAGGAGAGTGCTGGGTGCTGAACAATAGCGGAGGAAGCTGGAGCGAGTTCTGAGCTGATAGCCTTCCAGACGGCATGTCCGGGGCAGGTGAGGCACCTGGGCATACTTCCTCCACAGTCAGTTTCTTCGTGGGAACAAAGCTCTGGACACAGCTCAGTTCTCACTGCCTTGGTGGGGGAGTGGGGCAACAGGGCTGATATCATAAGAGCGGGTGCCTCCAAGACTGTGCATGATCTGCTCCTTTGCCCCTGTGGCCTCAGGTGAGGAGTCCCCCAGAAGCCTATCAGGCCATCTCCCACTTAGCTGGAGAAGATTTCTGCTTTCTTCTTGCCTGAGCCCACTCCCATAATGGCTCCATCATAAAATCCATTAAAAAAAAAATTCTACTCAGAGTACTCATTTAGGGTCTATAGTCACTAAACACTTATAATGTGGTGGGGGCCAAGCTAAAAGGTTTACATGCATGAGCTAATTTAATCTTCACAATAGCTCTGTGAAGTAAGAACTGTTATTTACAGATGAGAAAATTGAGTAATAGAGAGTCATTTCCTCTAAGTCACACAATTTGTCAGTAGCTTAGCAGAATTCAAATCCAGGTCTGTCTTGCCGGGAACCCATGCCCTTGACCTCTGTTCTGCACACCAGGCGCTATGCTCAAAGCTGTGGATAAGCCAGGCCTGGCCCTGCCTTCAGGGGGCTGGTAGTCTAACAGAAAAGAGAGACAAAGAGTTCAGTACATGTGCCAAACTGAGGGAGAGGGAGGCTGCAAAGTTTCTAGCACTCACAGCAAAGAGAGCTCACCTAGGCTGGCCGATGAGTTCACTTCTACTTGTGAAATCACTTTCTAGAATATTTTGTGTGTGTAAGTCTAGTGTAGAAAACATAAACTTGCTCACCCAATACCTTCTCTTAATTTTTGTTGTTAAAGAGGTGCAGGCACTTCAGTGATTCAAGGCTTAGCATCAGTTGGGGTGGATGTATAGGAACAAGGTGAGGTTAAAATGAATGTAAATGCAACGTGGAGAACACTGACTCTCCTCCTGCAAAGAGCCTACTTCACCCTGAATCTTGGGATTCCATCTGGCAAAGAGAAGTGGAGATTCTTTTTTCTCCAAATCCTTTTTTTTTTTTTTTTTTTTAAGCAAATATCTGAGGATTCTAAACATGACCAGCGATCTACTGTGATTTTGCCTGAGAGGAAAGAGTCTTCCCAGACTTACAGCCCAAACACAACCATTCTTCAGTTTCATCCCCAAAGTCTCTTTACTGTCCAGGTCTTCGTATGGAAGTTTCCAGGCCCGAGACAGTAGAAAGGGCTAATCTTGAGTATTAGTCTCCCAGAATAGACATAGAAATAGAAATAGAAATAGAAATAGAAATAGAAATAGAAATAGAAATAAATAGAAATAGAAATAGAACATGATTATTCATATTTCTATGTGTCTCCATTATACTTTTATTCTAAGTACTCTAGGAAATAAAGGATATTTTTCCTACTCCATTCTTGCAAAGATGGCAAAAGATGGTGATTCTTCAAGGTAGGAAAATGGATTGGAGTTTTACGAAGTGTTTATTAAGGGAATGGTAAATGTCAGAAGTTTCACCTGAAGGTTATAATCACCAAGTCAAAAATTTGGGGAGAGTGTCAAACGAGCTCTGTGCTGCCTGGCAAATACGCTCTCACTAAACATTTCGATTCATTTCAACACATATTTATTAAACTCCTGTTTCATAGTGTAGTGGGGAAAAGAAGCTTTGACAAGGAGTCCAAAAACCTAGGTTCTAAACCCTTCTGTTACCTGCTTGACCATAAGCAAATTCCACAAACTTTCTGTTCTTCAGTGTCTTTGTCTGTCAAATAAAGATCATATCTACCTCCTAAGGGCAGTTAAAGGATCAACACAATGATTTTAGGGGGCCCAGTAAATGACATCCCCATTCCCTGACCAAGTTAGGAAAAAGCGAGAGACATAGACACAGCCAGGCGGTAGAAGGCCAATTTATCACCTTTATTACTGATGAGACTAATTTAGAAGACTTGGCGTAGGGTGTGAGCAACTGTGGGCTTTTCTTCCCTGTTCCTGCAGGCCCAGACACGGGCCTGCCCATCAAACACTGAGCCTGGAGCAGGGCAAAAGGCCTTGCAGGAAGGAGGACCCCGGGGGCAGGGGTGGGTGGAAGAGGCCGAGCTACCCAGGCCCGCACGGCTGCGTCATGACTCTTGCAGGCTGTAGATGCTTTTGCCTTCCTGGGCCCCTTCCTCTATAAAAAATATGAGAAGTTATACATGCATTGGCCTAAAGACAAACTGATTAATATTACATATTAAAACATTGTCTTTGACCTAGCAGTTAATTTTTTTTTCTTTAAAGAAATTAAAACATCTCGGTGGGCCCCCAGAAGTGTTGTGAGCGCTAGTCACTGCTGGAGAAGTCGGCCCTGCTTGCCCAGGCCTGGTTCCCTAGCTCCCTCTTCTCTTGGGGAACACTGAGTGAGGCAAAAGTGGAGGGACTAGAAATTGCTCCAGGCGGGGACATGCATTCAGGGGACAGGGAGTCGCTTCATGCCCCCACAAAAATAAAGTGCTAATAAAACCAAAAACAGGTGATGTAGCTTAGGCAGTGGCTAATACCAAGGAGAACAAGACACTCCTTCTGCCTTCAGGAACTAATTACAACACGAGGCAGTGGGAAATAGTGCAGAAGAGAACAAGTCATGTGCTGGGGGAATTCCCAGGAACAATTCCTTGAGGAAGTAGGATTTGAGCTTGACCTTGAAGGCTAAAAAAATTTTTTTTGCCAGCAATGAAATAGATCAAGGTAGGATGAGGTGTTGTGGAGAGATCATTCCAGTAGTGGCTAGAGTGGGGAGGAGGGAGAGAAGTTATTTATTCCATACCCACTATGTGGCAGGTACTTGACAGGCATTGCCTCATGTAACCTTCACCTGAACCTCTGAAGTGGATATCATTATCCCTACTTTTTTTTCAGATGAGAAAGGAGATGCCCTACAAGGATAAATGCCTTGCCTAAGGCCACAGAGCTCAGTGAGTGTCAGCAGATGCCAGAACCCAGGGCCCCTTATTTAAAAAAAAAAAAAAAAAAATTTATTGAAGTACATCATTCATACATGAACATATGTAAACCACAAATGCATAGTAAAAGTTGTGAACTTACAAAACAAACATGCGTATCATCATACAGGGCTCCCACACATCATCTCATCACTACCACCTTGCATTGTGGTGAAACATTTGTTACAAACTAGGAAAGAGCATCGTCAAAATATTACTACTAACTATAGCCCATTACATTTGGTGTATTTTCCCCAAACCCACCCGATTATTATCACCCTGTATTAGTAGTATATATTTGTAATAGTTCATGAGAGAACAGAAGCCAGGGCTCCTGACTGCCAGCCCGGGAGGGACTCTTCAAAGGGATTTTCTGAGAGCTATACAAAGAGGCGCTCTTACAACTTTATTTTAAGTTTCCCCAGAACTTCACGTCTGGGCATTCCACTCCCCAGCCTCTCAGACTCCCAGGATGTTTTCCGTCTCCTCATCCTGATCATCTGCTCAGGGCTCCTCCATGCCTGCCTCCATCCGCGGCAGTGCTGTCTTTCCAGAACTCCCTTCAGGAAGGAGCCAGATGGCTGCTTACGATTCCCCAAGGGGGGCCTGTCCCAAGACCGTGCTGGGTGTGTAGCAGCCACGTTTAGCAAGGAGCTAACGTGAGCCCCAGGCACTCTGCTTAGCGCTCCTCACACATCATTTTATCCTCTCCATAATCCCCTGAGATAGAGATTATTAAAATTTCACAGATAAGTAAACTGAGGCTCAGAAAGATCATGGACCTTTTCCAAGGTGACACACTAACTGGCGGTGCTGGAGGCAGCCTGGCTCCAAATGCTTGCCCTGACCACAAAGGGAAGCGGCCTCTGGTAATACTTGGAGCTGCGCGTCAGGTTCTCAGCATTCGCGAGAAATCGGCCCCTCTGCTTTTCTCCCACTAGTTTCAGTTTCTCGGAATCCTCCCTTTGTTGTCTTTAAGTCATCCTTTATACTCTTGGCTTTTTCTCTCCGAATTTCATCCTTTGGGTCTTTCCTGTTCAGAAACTATTAATTCTCTGCATACCTGCATGGCATCCAGTCCTTTTGGTAATATTTTCAGTTATATAGTTGTCTTTTGTGCCTTGCTTTCTTTCACCTTCCCCTTGTAATGGCCAAAGAGTAAGGATGGAAACTCGAATGTGGAATTCTTGAGCTGAAAAGGCACCTCAGGAGATTTCCCTTCCCCTCTCACAGGACCAAGCACTGAGGCAGCAGCTGGGTTTTATTTCTCTCAGCATCCATTCCCCTGCTTTGTTAATACCCTGGCTTTTCTGTGGGGAACATACCCTTTCCCTGTGGATATTAGAGGAAGTAGAGCATGGTGGCACCATGTTGCCTTGCCCAAATCCCAGCTTTGCCACTAGACCATTTGTACAAACTTGGGCAGATAACTCCCACTCTGTGTCTCTGTTTCTTGATTATCACAGGACCTGCCTCAGAGTGTTATTGTGAGGAGAAAATATGTTTATAGATAGTGCTTAGAAAAGCACATGGTAGGCAATAAACACACCATAAATATTGGGAATTTTAAACGTCAATCCTTCCCCAGGCCAGGACAGTGGGATATTCTTTCCCTAGATTTTGAATCTTGGGCAGAATGGCAAAAAGACAGAAATCTGCTAGAGTTGATTCATTTGGGTAATTGTGCCCTGATGAAATGATCTAGCAGGTCCTGCTCTCTGGATCCCCAGGGCAGTCCTTATTCCGAGTCCTTCTAGAATCTTCCTCTTAGCATTTTTTTTTATTCTGCGTACCATCTTCAACATTCTTCTAGTAAATACCCCCTTCCTCCTTCTCAGCTTCCTCCTCCTCCTCTGGCTTAAAGTAGAGCTGGTTTCTGATACGCTCTGTCCCAGGAACGTTTACTGAGCCAACATCCTTTAAAAAAGGTCCCCTACCCTCGACTTAAATACTTTCCTAAAACAGAGCCTCCCTTTTTAAAAATTGGTAAGCTCAATTAGGCCAAAAAACATTGTAGGACTCTGGAACCAGAATGCTTGGGTTTGGAGCGTGGCTCAATCACTTGGACAAGTTGTTTAACCTCTATGCCTCGGTTTCCTCACCTGTAAAGCAGAGGATAATGGTCACCGCCTCACGGAATTATTGTGAGGATTGAATGTCATAATACTTGTGAAGCACTTAGAACTGCGCCCGACAATAGGCAGTGAACATTAGCCTTCTTCCTCTACCTCCTCCTCATTGCTACCGTGGATCCTGGCTCCATCCTTTGTGAACTGTCCATAATAAACCAAATCTTCCCCTTCTCGCCAGCCTTTCAAATACCAAGATGCTACACTCGTGTTCCTCTTTCCTCCAGCTTCCGTATGCCCTGCTTCTCCCAACCACTCAGGTCCAGCGCCTCTTTGTGGTATCTCCTGAGCAATCAGAGAGAGCCAAACTCCAGCTTTCAACTTTCCTGCCTCATCACTTTACTAAAAGTAAAACATGAGCAAACATTTTATAAGGCTTTCCCCTCCACCCCAGGGAGGGTCTGTGCCAAGGGTTTCTGGACCCAGAGCCGCTCCATTGCCCTACTCCATTACCTGGGTCTCCGGTGGAGACTGGGTTGGGAGGAGGATGGCACATGAAGGTGCCTGAGGACAAGAGCAGTGGGAGACCCTGCCCGGCCCCACCCAGGCTTGCACAGAAGCTGACCACACACCCTCCCTGCACTTGGCTTGCCCTGCCCCAGAACCACCGGCATGGCTCTGTGCTAAGCTGTTTGTGGTTGTTGACATGCCACTGACAAGCCTGAATAGGCTGCACTCATAGGAAGAGCTTTCCCCACAGCATGGAGAGCAGGGGCTGGATTGATAGTAAAATCACGTGCATGGCACTTTGCAGTTTGGACCACCTCAGTCCATTACAATGTTGCCATGGATTCATTAGAGGCAGAATAGCTTTTTTACCAAAAAAAAGGATAACTTTTTTCTTTTTTTTTTGAACAAATGAGGACATTAAGGCTTGGAGAGGTTACGAGACTTGCCCAGAGTTGGACAAGAGTTGTACCAAATGACAGAGCTTGCATCGGAGCTGAGTTCGGGTTCTTTGTGACACGGCTGGTTCTGAAGGCTTTGGGGCTTGCCCTGGAGGCTGCAGGGCTTCCCGTGGTCTCCTTCTCAAGGTCATGCCGGATACCGTTACTGATTGAATTGTGTCCTCCAAAAGGATAGACCTCCGCGTGTGACCTTATTTGGAAATCAGGTCATTGTAGATGGGATCAGTTAAATTAAGATGAAGTCATACTGGAGGAGGTATTCTTGAGCAATTTGAATTTGGTGAATCCCAGAAAGAGCTTATGTTTTTGAACTAATCTATTGCTGTGGGTGTGAGACCCTTTGATTAGATTCTGTGAGGTAACCTTGATTAGATCACTTGAGTAGATCACTTTTGATTGGACTATGTCAGTGAGGCATGGCTCAGGTTGAGTCTCCACCCTCTTGCTGGGCCCTATAGAAACAGAGACACAGCGAGAAAGGCAGCCATTTTTGATCCTGCCATGTGAGAGAGGACTCGAGGATCGCTAGCAGCCAAAGTTTAAGCTTGATGCCCCCAAGAAGCTGGGCCCATGGGGCAGTTCAAAGTTGAAGAGACGAGCCATATGCCTGATAGCCCACAGCTGAACTCAGAAAGAAGCAAAGCAGCTGAGACTGAGAGAGGAGGCCCAGAAACAGACAAGCACTGTGCCTGGTTGTCCACAGCTGAGCTCCAGGAGACGGTAGATTCTGGAGGGGAAGGCAGGGACCTCGGCAGAGATGGGCCACCATCTTTGCCCTGTGGCAGGACACCAGGATCACCAGTAGCTGACTTTGGTGAGAAAGCATTTCTGATGGTGCCTTGATTTGGACATTTCATGGCCTTGGAACTGTAAGCTTTTACCCTAAATAAAATCCCCATTATAAAAGCCAACCCATTTCTGGTACTTTGCATTAGTAGCTCTGTAGCAAACTAAGACGACTGGTATCTTCAGAAGAAGGGGAGAGGAGACCCAGGGACACAGTGGAGAACAACACTTGAAGATGGAGACAAGGAAGAAGACCACGTTGACAAGGAGCACCAAGGAATGTAGGCAAATTCCAGAAGCTAGAAGAGGCAAGGAAGTACTTCCCTGCAGGCTTCAAATAGAAGTGGCCTTGCTGACACCTTTATTTTGAACTTCTAGCCTCCAGAACTGTGACACTGTTGTTTTAAGCCACCCAGTTTGCAGTACTTTGTTGCGGCAACCCTAGGAAACGAATCCAGATACCAAGAACCAGGTGTCTGAGAGCCCTTGTACCTACAGACTTTCTACTGATAACTAGGGAAGTTTGGATGTAGAGTCACAGCTTGTGACTTTAAAGACTCATAATGCTTGGTGAGGCTGCAGGTGTGTCCTGGAGAGAACGAGAATAGACTTGTGGATTGGAGAAGTCCTGTGGTCGGGGGTATCAAGTTCCATTGTTTATTCACTCTCCTGCTATGAAGCCCAAGGGTGCCTTCCACTTGAGGGACTTTTTCTTAGAGCTCTTTCCAAAGAATTTAAGGAAAATAAGCTCTTTGCTAGTGTCCATTGAATGTTGTTGGGTTTAGGGTTCCCAGGGTAAGAGGAGCCAGGATTCTGAGGTGGCCCCATGCTGGCGTGTTCTGCTCAGCTCTGCCTTCCAGCAACTCTGTTGCAGGACAAGTCGGTAGGTTTGAAGTTACCCAGCCCTGAGGTCTACCTGCAGTTGCTGGAGGAATTAAAGGAAGGAACAGGTGGACAAAGGAGAAGTTTGATTCTGTACTGGGTGTAACCCAGGATAAAAGGCAAACTGAGAAATCATCCTGGGAGTCTCTGAACACTGGAGGAAAGCCCCGACTCATCCCCTTCACTAGCTCCCTGATGCTGGCAGAATAGACTAATGTGGTTTACAAAGCCTGAACAGTCTGGCCCCAAACTGATTTCTTTGCAAATAAACCTCACACGTACCTCGTGGTCCAGTCACATAGACGTAGTCTTCAGGCCTCGAAAATGCTATTTCCCTTTCACACCTCAGGCCTTTGCCCACGCGGTGCCATGCTGCCTTGAACGTGCTCCCCCCATTTCTCTGTCCGGAGAACTCCCATTCACTCTTCAAGCCTACTACAGATGCCGTCTCCTTTGTGGAGACTTTCGTTCCTGGCACTTTGGTTACTTGCTCTTTTCTTGGCTCCCATAGCATTCTCACCTTCGCTCTGCTCTAGCACGTCTCACGTTGTCATGCTGTTTATGCTGTAGTTACATGCCCAGGCATCCAAGCAGATGGCCTGGACTCAAATCCCAGCTCTCCCACTTACCAGCTGTGGGACTGTGGGGATAATAAAGCCCATCTCACAGAGTTATTGTGAAGATTAAATGAGCTGATGTGTGTGAAGCACTTAGGGCAGGGCCTGGAACTCCACAAGTGCTAGCTGTTATCCTTACCACTATCTGTTTGCAGACTCCTGTCAAGTTTCCCACCTGTTCACCTGGGCTTCCCCCAGCATGGTTAGGCCCGGTGCAGGCCCACAGTCAGTGAGCCAGACCTGGAGGTGAATGGCAGCTCCCTCTCTGCACCCTTGTGTGTGTGGTTCCTGGTTTCCATTCTATGTTCCTCTGAGATCAGAGCTCCACCCTGATCCCTTTTACAGTCCTTGCCAGCCCTTTCCAGCATGCACGACCCAGCCTCCTCAGTCCAGACAGACCCCACGTGTCCTTGTTGACTTGGCAATTGAAATCAAGGCAACATTTTTGTTCTAACTAGTTCTCCATATCCATATGACTCTCAGCTGATGGCATTACTCAGTTGGCTCCCAGAGGCGTCCAGGAGCACCCAATATACTTTATGACACCCCCTTTAATGCAGAGACCATGCCTGAGTCACTTGTGTATCGAGTTCCCTGCACAGTACCAAAATCAGTGTATTTTTAAAGTGGGTGGATGGATGGATGGATGGACAAATGAATAAATAAATGGGTTAGCTCTAAGTGGGCCAACCATTAGCTTAAACACACCCAGTGCATTTCCTCAGGGTAGTGGCCAGGGTGGTTGACCTCACCCACTGGTGTCTCACTCCGCATGAGCTTTTGCCTCTCACACATGGTCACCACCACAGGCAGAGCTGGGACCTCAATCCCAGGGATGTGTAGGAGCTGACAGATACCTGGGCAAGAATGGGGGCAGGAGGCATGGGGATAGCTCTTCTGAGGGCAGCAGCTCGGGGGGGTGGAAGGGAGGGTGAGGGCTTTTACAAAGTTTGGTTTAGCTGTTCAGGATTTACGCTTCCACCACTGTTTACACATAGAAATCTTCTCCCAAGATTTGTGAAAGAATTTTCTCAGGGTCTGTCAAGGTCGGTCTTATCTTCCCCAGTGTTTCACCACTCACCCAGCACATTTCCTTTTGTGTGTTATCTGTGTGGTGGGGAAGGGGTTGGTTGAATGGGGGGGGGGCACACTGGTGTTTTTTTGTTTTGTTTTGTTTTGTTTCAAATTGCTTTGTTCAGAAATTCTGCTTTTTCCCACGAGCTGTTAGCAAGGCTCTGAAATGAGGGCTCGGAATCACATGGAGTCACTTACTTGTGGCAGAGGGAGGAATGCATCAGCACCAAATCGCTTTGCTTTAGCAACAAAAAGGACACCACTTACCTTCATCGGGGTGATATTTCAATGGCAACAAATTAAAATGCCCAATAACAGGGCATTAAATGAATTTTTGCCAATCCACAGAGTAGAAATCTATGTAACCCAAGGACATAGCAAAGGGTGGTGGTGACGTATCCCCTGGCATCAGTCTAGGAGGCACCACAGAGATGCTAGTGTCTGTGAATTCTAGTGCAGTGGTAGCATCCATGTGCAAAGAAAAGGCACAAATACATTGCATTGCCTGTGGGTGCCATTTCCTCTCACTACACACTGATAGTCATTAAAAATGTGACAAGATGTATGTCCATTGGCATAGAAAATGTTCCTGATGTATTAATTGAAAAGAAGCAGATTACAAAAGTGTTTATGACATACTTGCAGTTTTGTAAAAAAAAAAAAATTATAAGGATAAAAATGTGGTGGGAGAGTGTGATTTAATAGGTTAACAGTAGTTACGGGCGATTTATGCCTTTCTGTATTACCTAAAAGTTTTACAACAACACACTCTCACTTTGATAATTAGGAAAACATAGTGTTCCAAAGCTCTGCTTGTGGCAGGGCCCGGAGATTAGTTCATGAAAGGGGCACAGCTGAAGGGGCCAGTCCTTGCATGAAGAAAGCTCGGTGATCAATAAGTGCTATTTCCCTCCCCATGAAGGGAGGGAGGCAGGAAGAGGGTATCCTCAGTGCACGTGTGGGGTGGAGACCCTTGAATCTGAAACTCTGGAGAGGGAGCTGTATTCCTGGAGTCCCCAGACAGAACTTGGCGTTATTTCCCATCCAGAGACAACAGTAACTGGGTTGTTAGAGACTTTGGTACTCTCAGCACCATAGTTAAGCAGCATTAGGCTTTAAATAAGCTCTTAGGGGCTAGCTTGGGACGCTAACTAGCCTTTACAGCATTGTTTCTGTGGGAAAATGTACTCCAGATTTTATACCTCCAATTTACATTGGAGCTTTTAGCACACAACTATTTTCAGTTTGGAGTCCTGCTTGCTTCCGCTTTATTCACTGATGATTTCAACAGTCCCTATTAGTTTGTAATAGATTGTAAACTTGTGGACAAATCTTTGGGCTTATGCTTTATCAGTTAACTCTAGCACAGAGTTGAAGGATTTTCAAGACTGGAGGGACTTTGAGACTGGCATCCAATGCTTATTGTAAGAGTATTATTTCCCATTGGTAGAGCTGGCTGCAGTTGCCCAGAGATTGTGCAATTATGCTAGTGGTTTATGTCTTCCCCAACACTCCTCCTGAGTCTCACTGACCTTTCCCCAATTGTTGGGAGATGCTTTAAGGAAAGAATTCTTTGTTTTGTATGTGTACCTCATTTAACCAGGCCATTTATAAATTCACTGAGGTCAGGCTGGGGCCTGTGATCCTGAAGCTCTCCTAGCATTTGGGACAGTTTCAAGGCCATAGAGAAGATGCTTTATTTAATAAATACTTGGAAGCATTATGAGATGGTGGAAAGCACACTGGGTAGGGTGTGATGAGACCTTGAGCTGTGTGGGCTTAGAGAAGTCAAAAGGAAGGGATGGACAAGCTTATCTACGAGGGCTTTTCCATATTTGACCCATGAAGACTCTGAGCTGAGAAGCTCGACCCATGTCTGTGGGACAGGTTTCCATTTGTTTGATAAGAGGCTTCTCAGGGAAGGGATAGAACATACTGGCCTCTGTTGCAGGGGTCAGGTAGATTTGGTGGCTGTTTTGAAAATTCGAAGCTTGATGGAAAGTTTCCTTCCTTGACCTCCTAGATCTAAAGTTGTCAAGCGCTTTGTGAAGCAGATCAACATTATGGTTTCTCTAAAATATTGCAAGCGTTTCTGGGCCCCATGAAGTTCACATGGACCTCTGTCCATACATGTCACATTAAGATTCTTTGGCCTAAACTCCCAAATCATCAAGCTCAAAAAATTATCATGATTTGGCCAAATATGTTTAAAAACAGATCAAGAGCTGAAGTTTTGCATCTCCTTTGAAATATACACCACAAATGTAAGATATGGGCTATAGTTAGTACTGATATATATATATTTTTTTGCCGGGAGGTCCCGGGGATAGAACCCACGTCCCTCCATGTGGGAGACAGATTTTGACGATACTCTTTCCTAGTTTGTAACAAATGTTTCACAACAATGCAAGGTGCTGGTGGTGGGTGATGTGTGGGAGCCCCTTGTGATGATATGCATGTTTGTTTTGTAAGTTCACAACTTTTATTATACACTTATTGTTTTATGTATGTTCATGCATGAATGATATACCTCAATAAATTAAAAAAAAATAAAACTCTTTGGGGTCTAGATTCATCTCTAGCTCTTAGAGACAGGTTGTTCCAGAACCTAGAGAGGTCTGGAAACAAGGTCCTTTCGCTAGTTTTTAGTAAGTTAAGCTCCAGGGACTTTGAGCTAAGTGCCCTAGCAGAGGCTGGAAGGTTGATCGTTCATCAGTGAACTGGCCCGATAGCCCCTAAGTGAAATCCCCAGGTTTCCTCGATACTTTGAGAGCGGCTTTGCTCCTGACCTACGACAGGTCACTTCCCCACTCTGGGCCTCAGTGTCCTCATCTGGTCCAGTTGATCTTTAAGCTCTCTCCAACACCTGCCCAAACGCCTGTCAGTGTTCTCTTCGCTGTGATTCCTTGAGATCTGTGTGGCACTGAGCCAACTCTCTAAGAAGTCATGATTACTTGGTCCGGGTTATGGTCTGCTCTTGTCACTGAGGACATTTCTGTCCAGAGAGGGGTTTCTAGAATACCCTGTCCCAGAAGCATTCGACTTCCCAGATGCCATCAGAGAGAGGACAGGGAACAGGGTTTTTGGTTTTCTGCTCTGAGAAGAAAATCATTTAGAGCCATCTCAGAGGACAGATGTCCGCTGGGCACACATTTGTATCCAAATGAAACTCTGCACCCGGAGGGCCAGAAAAGGCAGACCAGCATCGGGGACTCGGCTGTGCCCTGAGAAAACAGCGCTCTCTTCTCCACTCTTAGACGTTCTCCCACTTCCATGACTCACCTCCTCTCATTCCAGAAAGTCGTGCACAGGAATTAATTTATGGGTCCTGTCCAGAAGCCTTTAAGTAAACAGTGTTACCAGTCCTTTCAGCTACTCTGACAAGCTTGATTTCAAGCCCTAGGGAGGAAGCTAAGGACTTGTAGTTACTTTGCTATTGTTTTCCGAAAACAATTTGACTTCCTTTTTGATAGCCTCAGAATTCCTTCTTTACAAATTAAGGCTTTGGAGCCAGGGAAGGGCCCAACCTACCAGCTCCGGAGCACAATGCTCTCAGGGCAAGATCACGTTTTATAACAGGTTGCAGAGGCTCCTTAAAGGATGGTGGGCAAGCAGCTCTGGAGGTATGCCAGGCCCCCATTTGGAAGTGGAAGGGAGCTCTGTACCTCTGCTGCTCTCCTCTTCCCCCACAGCCTGAGCTCGCTCCTCCACCCCATAGCACGTAATAATAGTTAAGGTGTCTAGACTCTGAAGAACAAACTTGTGAAGCCGGTGTTGTCATGGTCTCTTACAGACAAGGAAGTTGGGGATCTGTGACTTGCCCAAGATCACACAACTAGTAAGGGACAGGGTTGGGATTCCATCTCAGGTCCAACTTCTGACTCTGAGTTATGACCTTTCTCAAAGATGCCATGAAGATGCAAAGAGAGGCCATCTGTCCAGAGCTGGTTGACTTTGGTCTATCATCTGAGAACTGAGTCTTCACGTTCAAATGTTAAAACCCGAACATTTGAAATTCCCTGGATGTAGGCTTTAAGTGATAGGTCCCTGTCCCTTCTCCTTCCCTTCCAATACTCCAAAGCTGGCTTTGGGTTGGTCTGGTGTTGGGGGAGCTATTTCTGAACCTTCCTCCTGCTAGAGGTGCCAGTCAGAGGTTGTCAGCAGGGTGGACCAGACTTTTTGCCATAAGAAACAATTCCACTGGCTTTCTCTGACAATACACTGAACCCCATTAAAAAGACACCTTGACTCTTTCTTATTATGGTGCTTATGGAAGTTTTAAGGAAGTTAGATTTTCTCACTTTTTGCTGCGGCTAATCACCTCCCTCCTCCCACTCCCACTTAGAAGGAAAGCTGCTGGCCCCCCTAGCTCTTGTACCACTTTGTACAACGGCCCCAATTTACATAATTACACTGCATTCTAATTATTGGTGCACAGGGCCCTCTCCCCAGCTATGGGGAGCGTTAGGGCAGGACTTTGATTTGTCTTTGTATGCCCAGTTCTTATAGTTGTAGGTCCTCAGTTTACCATTGCCGAATTAATGCTTAATGAATGAATGACTCTCCAGAGCAGGTGCAGTGCCTCAGACTCTGGGAAAAGGAGAACTCTGAGGGAGTGCAGGTTCAGTTCAGGTCCTGGAAAAGCAGTTACCATTTGCTCTCAGGTACGAAGGGAAGGTTATATGTGAATGGTGCCGCTGCATGTGTGCAGTACACAACCCGTGTGGCCATATCTGGTGGCCTTGCTCAAAGGAGGCAATGAAGGTGGCCTTAATAGTTAAAGCTATTGTAATGAGAACACCATGTTTCAGTTGTCTTTTATCTCTCTTCAAAGTACTCTCCCATCTATAATTTAATTTTGGTTTTGGAACAGCTGTAGGATTCATTGTATGCTTATATATTATGTATGTCTACATCTATATCTGTATATATGATATGCATGTATATATGAGAGAGAATATGTATATAGCACTCACTACAGGACAAGCATCATATATATATATATATATATATATATATATATCTCATTCAATCTTCATAACAACTTAAAAGTTTGGTACCTATAACCACATTTTAAGAGTGAGATGGATGAGACTAAAGAAGGTCACTCAGTTGCCAAATGGTGGAGCCAAAATCTGAACCCAAGTGCTCTTAACCACCGGGTTACTTGCATGAACTCCTGTGCATTCCACATTATTTAGCAGACTGAATGCTGGACTAACCTTTTAAAAATCAGGGCAAAGAATTTATCTCTTAATGGCTCTAATTCCTTGTAATAACTTGACCTCAGGAGCTAAAGTTGAATCTAGGCACTAACTTGGGAAGAGATGGGAAAGCTGCTCCTGAATTAGGTTTTGGGCACCATTGACTAAATTATTAAGACAGACACAGCATATTGTAACTATTTTACATGCAAGGAAGCGCCTCTATATTGGAGTGACTTTCTGAGGGCACATTTGGAAGAAAGTTTCTTGGCCATTTATCTTATGATTTTGCCCGTAGACCACCTACTCCCATACCTTGGACCTGACTAAAAACACCTTTCAAGATAATGGAAAAAGAAGCACTTTCTTAGTGTGTGATGGGTGGGTGGGAATAGATCAAGCATGCAGATTTGCTAGAGGAGAAACGCATGCGTTCCAAGTACACAGCAAACGGTAAACCTTGCTTATAGTCTGAGCAAAATATCATCATACTCTAGTTTTCTTGCTTTCAAAGACTTTCTGCTGGATCTTGAGAGCAAATGCCATCCCAAGAGGTCCCAGGAAAAGGACCCAATTTTGTGTCATAAATGAAATCCCTGGAACTGGGACTCTCAGAACTCAAGCAAGGATGTGCCCAGCTGTTGCCCTCAGGTGCCCTGACTTAAGTGGGAGAGGATCTGTCTTGGCTGTTACCAGATTCCTCTTCCTCTTCTCCTGTCCTCAGAGGTGCACTGGCTCAAGGTCCTCACAAAAGAATTCTTAAGCCTGAGATCCCAGAGAACCCCACCTTCCTTAAACCCTGAGAAGAGGTATGGGTGTGATTTTGCCCTTGTCTTTGGGATTAAAACTTGAGATGGGACGAGACTAGCTTCATGGGCCAGATCACCAGGGGCAAGAAATCTGTGTTTCTTTTGCTTTCTATTTCATGGAAAAGGGTGTTTTTGCCCTTTTTAGCCACTATCTGGAAAGCAAAGACATAAAGGGGACAGCTTATGCCTGCAGTGTCTGCCTCTCTACCAGCAGAAAAGTGCGACCTCAGCCCACTAACCATGGCTCCAATTACCCAGTTATGCCCTCCAACGAGGCACAAGGGACACATTGCTTTTGCAATTAGATGCTAACAACTTATTTGCATGTATTATGTAGGCTCTAGGGGGGCAGCTCTTTAAACATCTGGACCACAGTGTCTTGGGAAGGAAGCTCGTAGAGTCAAAGATTCATTGGGTAGAGAAGACAACGAAAGGTCTCCTAATCCCCCCCACCCTCCTTGCTTGTGTCTAGAGTGAAGCGAAAAAGAAGCAATTTTCAAGATGTCACCTTTAAAAGACTGGTAGAGAAGGTGATTTTGCCTCTTCCTGAACAACTCACGCAGTGCAGACCATTTTCACGGTCATGGCCAAACACATTCTCTCCTGCTAGGATTCTGGAGCCCATTCTTCTTGTGCCATCTGCAGAGGGAAGTTCTGTTGGCTCCCACTGGGAGGGGCCTGTGCCCTCCTCTCTGCCAAAGTCAATGGCTTTCATGAAAATTTCATCTACAGCTGTGGGGAGAAAGCACCTGACCTTTGACATCAGGCAGACCTTTCTTCCACTTACTGAGTAATCTTGGGCAAGTTCCTAAGCAACTCTGAATTTGAGTTTTCTTTTCTGTGAAATGAAAATAATAATATAGTACCTATCTTGCAGTGTTGTGAGGTGAAAATGCCTGGCACATAGAAGGACTTCAATAAATGTTCATTTCCCTTTCCTCTTCATTACAGCACAATAAAGAGATCACTCCAGACGATGTGCTCTCCAAATGGTTTTTTTTTTCTCTCTCTCACACATAATTTAACACTTTACTATGTCATTATACATTGAGGACAAATGTGGGTAGAATATTGCCATTTTTCCTAATTGTTTTGTTTAAAGAGCTCTTTTCTGCAACTAGAATGTCAGCTTCTTATGGGCAGGGAATGGCCCTAGTTTTCGAAGGCACGTAGCATAGGCTGAGCCCACAAGTGTGGCCAATGAATCTTTGTTGGCTCCTGATGGATAGTTCAGATGATCTTTAGAAGGCCATCCTGCTGTCTTTTCATCTGCAAGTAGAAGAATGTGAAATGTGCCTAGCATGATGCCTGACTCGTAGTAAATGTTGAATAAAGTTGATTTTGATTCTACTTCTACAGTCTTTTCTTATGGGCATTACTTACTGATTCTTTGGCCAGATAGCTGCTGGCTTCCTCTCTAAATCTTCTTCAAGTTCTCCATTTTTTTAAGGGTGAGGAACGTAGTCCTTGATACCCCTTTCTAGGACCATTCTCATGCTGAATGTGAAAATGAAGGGGAGGGCGTGGCAGGACCTCAGCTCCCACCCCTAGTCCTGCTGGGGCATTGGGCATCTGTCCATGGCTTCCTTTCTAGATATGGGGTCACAGCCAGAATAAGCTCTTGGATCCACCACCCAAAGACAATTTCCTTACTTTTGTCAGAGTCCTAAGTTGGGTCTGGGAGGGAACCAGGTGAGGAACAAACAGACCATTAAGGGCCCTGATTAAGCAGCCTAGCTTTGGGCTCACCAACACACACTCTGTCCCAGATGCCATCCTAAGTTGAACGCTTGGCTGTAGAGCTGCTGGACTTTGCTGAACTGGGATGATCCGGTGGCCACAAAATGGACCCAGAGACAGAGACCTCAGCTTCTCCCCAGCCCTGACTCAGACTTCCTGGATTACTTGGAGGAACCCATCAGCTTCTTCACTGCTTCATTTCATTACCTGCCAAGCAGGGTGGGAGCATTTACCTTCTGTGCCCTGCACTCACCAGGATCCTGGGTGTGCCCACATGTAGGCAAGTCCTCACTTCTGGACATTCAGAGGAAAAGGGCATTCTACTTTATTCCAGACAGTTTCTCCCATTGGAAGCCAAATGATCTAGGAATTAATACCCCACAAAACCCTCCTCATTCTCAGGCCATCCCCCAGCTGAGAGTTTATGGGTCTAATTGGCCATCTCCTGGTTTGGAGGCATTTGCTTTTGCAGAATATCTGGGATGCAGGGAAAAAGCCATGGTCTGGGGGCGATCTTTGTTTGAGAGAAGAAACTCACCAGACCTCTCTATTGGTTTCACAAACTGAATTCTGTTCCAGGACTGTGGTCCAGCTATGATAAGTATAGGCAGGAAGAGCTAAGCATTGCATTGTATTGTAGTACATTGTATTGTGTTTGTTTTTAATTTTTTTTCTTTTTTCTTTTTTTTATTAGAGAAGTTGTGGGTTTACAGAAAAATCATGCATAAAATACAGAGTTCCCACATAACACCCTAATATTACCACCTTGCATTAGAGTGGTACATTTATTACAACTGATGTAAGAACATTTTTATAATTGTACTGCTAACTATAGTCCATGGTTTTCATTAGCGTTCACTGTTTGTATTGTATAGTCCTATGGGTTTTTTTAAAAAAAACAACAACTTTATTCTAGTTACATATATACAACTTACAATTTCCCCTTATGTAACTACATTCAAATTATTGTATTGTATTTTGCAATCACATCCGCAGTACTTGTTACATGCCAGACACTGTTCTCAGTGCTTTACATATAATAACTCATTAGTCCTTGTGACAAGCCTGTAAGGTAGATATTATTATCCCTCACTATACAGTTGAGGAAATTGAGACACACGGTAAGCGACAGAGCTGGGATTCAAACCCAGACAGGCTGGCCCCAGAGTCTGTCCTGATGCTGCAGAGGCAAAGGGGTGGGGGGACCGCTGGCTAAGGAATCGAAAGTCCTGGGTTTGTTTTTACAAGGCTGCTGCCTCCCTGCACACAGGAAATTTGGCTCCATAGTCTTTCCCTTCTTGCTGATCTTACGCTTATTCACTCATGAAACATATTACCCACTAAATAAACAGTTTTGAAAAATTTTGGAATGTTTGTGAATGGTGCAATACAGGGAAGGCATTTTTCAGGATATGGTGAGGGACGAAGGATTGGATCTGGATTCCACCCTATGTGACAGTGTCAGGTGGCCTTGACTCTCTGGGCTTCGATTTCCCTGGCTGTCCCAGATGATCTCCAAGGTTTTCTTCCAGCTCTCAGTCTGTGGACTCTTGGTTAAAGTTTTGTCTGGTTTCAGTCCACCCATAGTAGCCTTTGTCACTCACATTTGTCACACTCCAACTGGGCCCATGGCTAAGTACTTAAGGTGGGCAGTTGGGAAAAGGAGTTGGAGGATGAGGGGGGTGTGAGCAGAGAGAAGCTTCGCCCTTTCTATAATCACTCACCTGTGACATTTAACAACTTTAAATGTAGAAATGTAGAAAATGTAGAATTGGAAATTGGGATAATTAAGTGAAATGGAAACAGGCAATATACGGGAAGCCTATAGCCACTGGGGCTAGCCTGGCATGTAGACAGTGCTCTCTTCTCCTAGGGAAGAAGGGGGAGAGGACGTTGGGCAGCAGGGAATGTCCTCTCCCGGGGGAGAGGTCTGAGTCTTTCTCCTTTTGTGTTAAGCTCTGGTGCTTATTCTGGGTGCTGGTTGGTTGTGATTTGGGAGACCCTGTTTTCCTATAATGGCTGGTGCACAGCTCACTGGTAAGGACAGAGTCAGTGTCCCCAAAAGGCTGATTGTGTGAACGGGCACCCTCTTCTCTTTCTGATGACAGGAAAAGGATGAGGAAGAGGGGTCTCCCGGGCAGTGCCAATACTGCTGCTGGTGCCTGGGAAGGCGGCAGCCTGAAGGCGCCTGGCGGGGCGCAGCAGTGGAGTGGGCAGGCAAAGACCTAGGCAGGTGGCCAGGCCGGCCAGCCCCGAGGGAGAGGGCTGCGTCAGGAGCCTGCGGTGACAGCGACAAGGGGAGGGCAGGCGTGGGAGGAGGAGGGCTCTGTCTCCTTCAGGGGAGAGCCCGGCGAGAAGAGGCTGCAAGCAAGTGGAGGGGGGGATACCTCTGTCAATGAGGAGCACAGATTCTGAGAACAGCCAAAGAGAGAGCGGAGGGAGAGATCCAGAGGGGAAAGGGGGTGGAGAGAGAAGTGGGAGGAGGAAGCCCCACAGACACCGATTAAAAAGAGGGCAGGAGAGGAGCAACAACTGGCAGGCACAGGAGCACAGAAGAGCAGGCAGGCAGAAGAGGCAGCAAGAGAAGGAAGGAGCCAGCGAAGACTCCAGGGAGAAGGAACAGAACCAGGTAAGTGTACACTGGAATTTTCAGGGATAAAATCACAAATCAATTGGAAGTAGCCAGAAGAGAGAGACTCAAATCTCAGGCTGGGTAAAAACAAAGCTCTCTGTACCTGTGAGTTTATGCTCTAACCCTCTCACTAATTTCCCTGCGGTAGTGAGGTTTGGATATATTAGGAGGAAGGTCTAGCGAAGCAGAAGGTAAATTATTTCCTTGATTTATGAGGAGCAGTACTGGTGGGAGCAGAGGGTCCTTGGAGTTACCCTCTACCTCTTTTGGAGTTGCAGTGCTCTGGAGGCATCTTAGAAGCGTCAGGGGTCCATTTCCAAGCACTTCTGTTAAAATGGAATTAGCCTTGTAAAAAACGAAAACCCAACACTGTTTTACGATGTTTCCTCTAGGCATGGAAACTTTTTTTGAAATGCCTTCCACAGCATCTAGGGGAGTGTTTTGATCCCCCCCCCCGCCCCAAGGTATGTTGGATGGTTTAAAAATATTCCCTGCTTAGTTTCCTGCAGAGTATCATGTCCCCACGGTGCGGCAGGCGCATGTGAGAAATCTAGCCTGCCCCTCGCTGTCAGAGGAAAGAGGCTGCTGAGACCCAGGAGAGGAAGCTCAGGAGAGGCACCCACTTACATCTGCCGTGGTGTCTGAGTGCAGGGAGGCAGAGGAGTGCGGTCAGAAGGGTTTCCACCCGCCCTGGCTCTCTCTACTGAGCTTACGGCAAAAGGACACAGACTCAGGGACCTGGAGGGCTGGGTTCTGGTCCACTAAGTGCTGTGTGACCTTGGAGCAGGCACTTACCCCTTCTGAGTCTTGGTTTCCTCCTTTGTAAAATGATGGGGGGGTTGAAAAAGAAAGATCCTCTGGTTCCCCTCAGCAGTAACATTGTGCAAGGCTATGATTCTACAAGATCAAACTCACCTCAGAATCACCGAAAGGCAATGCTCGATCCCAGGTGTCACTCCTCACCATGCCTTTATTCAGGTTGGCCTTTATGCCCTCTCGCCGGAGCCCTTACTAAGGGAGGGACCTCTGGCTCTTACTCTTCAGCACATCACTGCGTGGCTGTTCCCTGAACGAGGCTCTGGCACACCAAGGGCCCGCCTGGCCTGAGAGAAGGAGGGGCAGTGCGGAGAACACTGGCCTGGGAGTCAGGAGACCTGGGAGGAATCCGGCCAAACTCAGCAGAGACGAGACTAAGGCTGTGTGGAGGTGCGGCCCCTCTGTGGGCCTGAGGCTGTGGGCTCGTGGCTGCAGGCACAGCTGGGATTTAGAAGCAGCCAGGCCTGACTGTCCCATCAGCAAGCCCGGAGGCCTCCGTCTCCTCCATCCACTGACCCCTGCGTCCCAGCCCAGCTCAGGCCCTGATCACTGCTCCCTAGGGGCAGCTCTGAACTTTCCGCTTTCCTCCCAGTTTCCCCAGGGCGACAGAGTTGTTTGGTGACTGCTCCCCTGGCTGTCCCTCTGTGCCTTTTCCTCACTCAGCAGCTGCCAGTGAGGAGTCCCAGTGCCCACGGCAGGCAAAGCAGAGCGCACCGGGAGGCACATGCTCTGCCTCCCAACCTGGCACCGTTGGGTGCCCCGTGGCAGTCACAGGGTGCCCCTGCCCCGGCATCCCAGGGGCGTCTGGCTGGGCTCCTGTCACTCACCGTGTCCTTGCCTCTCAGCTTCCTCGCTCTTCTCCCTCCTCCTGCTATTGGCTTTAAGTCCTAGGACACTGGGGCTGGAAGAGGTCTCTTAGCAGCCCAATCAACCTTGTCCTGTGACAAGGAAGAAGAAAGAGGCCTAGGCAAGGGGAGTGACTCGTCCGGGGCAGACGCAGGTGGGAGAACACCCTGCTCTGCTCGCTGGCACACAGAGCTCTTCTAACTTCCATCGCTGGCTGTGCTTTCCTGGCCCATGTCTGTCCTCAAGGCTCCCTGCTTCTTCCATTTGAGCGTCTTACGATCCTATTGTCTGGCGGTGACACCTACCTGCCCTCCTGCTTCTCATCACCTCTGCCCCGCACCTTGGTGGGGGTGGGCATGTCTGTTGCGTGCTCTGAACCCCATTAGCTAATGATCAGCCTTGGCGTTTTGACCTCGCCACTCTAGATTCCAGAGTGTCTGAGCCTGAGCAGCCCAGAGCTGAAAGCTAAGTATGGGTGTGGTATTTAAATGAACTTGCTATTTCAAATCCCTGGCCTCCTGGAGCCCAAGAGCTCCAGGAGCTAGGACTGTCAGGGCTGGCAGAGACTTGGGGACCAGGCAGTCCACCCCTTATTTGTGAGCTGCAGAAACTGAATCTCAGAGAAAAATGACTTGCTCAGTGTCACAGCTTATTAGGGTCAGAGTGAGAATCTTCTGTCCAGGGTCTGGCCTCCTGGCCAGTGCTCTTACTACATTGTATCCAGTTCTCTGACCTGTGGGCACAATTCACAAAACCCTGTGAAGGAAAGACCTTTGCAGGTTTATATGGGTACAAAGTAATAGAATGCTGCCGTTTTCCCTAAGGTGCTCTGCCTCGTCCCAGCTGCTGCCCTGCTCTTCTCTCTGCAGGAGCCGGACTTTGTCGGCAGCCTCCTACCTGTGCCGGCCTTGCCCGCAGAGCCAGGCCTGAGCTGTGTTCTGAACCAAAGGTCTGCCAGGCTTGAAGGAGAAAGTTGACTTCTTTCCATCCTTTGAACCTTCCTTTAGGAATCCTAGTTGCAGCCGGGGCCCCTCAGATCTGAAGGAGAGGGGCGGCTTCTGTTGGTCAATGATTCTGAGGGAGACTGAAGATAGAGAGGAGGAGGCCTTCTCGCTCCCTCGCTCTCCCTAAGTGGGGTTCTCCAGAGGCAGGGTTCGGACGCGGGGCTCTGCAAGCTGGATCCCTGTCCCAGCTGGCAGGTGGGAGGCACAAGCAGTGGAGGCTCCTGGGCTTCAGCAGCCAGCAGGGCTGCCACAGTACAGCCTGGCCTCTTGGGTCCCGGATGGCCCTACCTCTGGGGCTGGTGGGCCTCTCTGTGTGTCTCTATCAGGACAGAAACCACAAGACCTGACGTTCTCGGCCAGGGAGAGCCAAGTCCCAGGCTCTGCCTGATGTCTCACGAAAGGCCTCACCCACCAGAGAACCCAGAGCTGTCGGTGTGGACCGACTCCCAGAGGCCCCACCCTGGGCTTAAGGGTTGAGTTGGCCAAAGGGGAGAAATGTCCACTTTGCCTGGAAAATCTCAGGGCTCTGTGGGAGGAAGCTGACTTCCTTTCTATTGTCAGGAGCTGCTGGCTGTCGGTGAATGACAGCTTGATGTGCATTGATTGTTTCTGACACAATAGTGAGAAAAATCTAGCATTCATTAATCCAGCCATCTTTATGAGGAAAGGGAGCAGCGGGGTCTCAGAATCATAGAGGTGTTGGAGCAGCATAGAAAGGACCTTGGTATTTTTTGAATTCAGGGGTAAGGCAGAAGGAATGGGCTGGGCATTCAGAGTCACGATGGGGTTGGAATTTCTGCTCTGTGACGTTTGGCAAGTTATTTAATGACTCTGATCTTTATCTGCCAAAAGGGCATAATAAATTCCTTCCTTGTGAGGTTTTAAGAGGATTAAATAATGTATTAAAAATGGCAGTCACATAGTAGGTGCTCAATGAATGAAAGAACAATACAGTAGAATGCAGGCCACCTGGTCCTCAGCCCAGGCTCTTTGCATTGCATCTAATTTCATGGAAAGGACTTTTCACCGTGAAACCTCACCATGACCTACAATTCTGAGAAGGTACTGCTTCATTTTTATGACAACATAATTTTTTTCTGGGACTAGAGTTTGCTGATCCCTAAGCTGGGAGTTAGAAAATTTGGATTTGCCTTTTGGTTTGCCACTAAATTGCCATACAAGCACATATGGGCAAGTCAAAAACTTCCCAGATCTTCTAACTTAGAGCTGGAAGGAACTTGGCAGCCAACAAGTTAACCCCTTTTTTTTCTGGAACCCAAAGAGCAGGAAGCCATGTCTCTCTTACGGAATGACAGCATTTCATTTTCACAGGGAATTTCTAGAATCTTAATCTAAACTTCAGGAGAGGGAGCATGTGGTTTGAAGGTCAGCAGGTCCCTTCCCCTCAAATCACAGAATAGACAGCCCCCTATTTCTTTTCCAAGTAGAACTGAGATTTCAAAAGTGCTGCAGCAACTCAGAAGGACGATGTCACACGAAGCCCATGTTTTATAATATGGACTCATGTGGAGTTCGTTTCAAGGCCTGAAGGCTCGAGTTAAAGAAAAGTTGGAGGTAGGCAGGACAAGGGCCCGGGATCAGAGGAGCCAGATTCCAGTGAGACCCTGCACTTCCCTTCTTTTCCACCCCTGCCCCAGAGGGTCTTGATGCCCTAGTGAAACAATGAATCGACAGCTAAATTAGCACCCTCCCCATCGCCCGCGTTTCTCCAGCTCCAGTGGTCACCCTGGCCGCCCCTGAATGCCACATGGGATCCATGCTGTCCCCTCTAACCAGCCTGCTGCACTATCAAATTCTGCATCGAGTTGGTTAGTTGCATCATGTTTGAGAGGGGTTTTTACTGGAAAGGTCAGGGAAAAAGGGAGGAACTAGCATTCCTGAACAGTAACTGTGTGCCAGATACTGTTCTAGGCACTTCCACACAGCCACGTATTCTTTAATCCCCATGAGTAAGCATTCCCATTTTTCACATGGGGAGGAAACGGAGAGGGTAAGTGACCTGTTGAAGGTCATACAACCAGAGAGTGATGGAGGCAGGATTCGAATCCCTCTATTCCTCCGAAACCAAGAGTCCTACCACCTAAGCTATTTCTGTTTCCTTCGCTCTTGTTATGATTTGACATCAATGGAACACCAGGGCCTGCTGTTCTGCCAGTGGAGAACCTGGCAGTAGACGCTGCTGCAGCCAAGAGCACTTTACTGGCTAAAAAAGGAAATAACTTTCTATATGTGAACTTAGGCCAAACGGTGGCAGATGCTAGAGAGTCTGGGAATCCTGACCACTGTGGGCCGAGGGCCGCAATGTAAATCATTAATTCTAGGAACAGCATCCACAAAAAATGGCTGAAAAGAAAGGCTCTGGGCCCCTTATGGGACAAGGTAAAGTGGAAAAGCCTCACTCAGGAAGTTAAGAGACCCAAGGTCTGGTCACAGCTTTGTCACCAGATGTGAGACACTAGGCCTCTTTGATTTTCTTTCTGTTTTCAGAGATGCAGAGATAATGTGGGCATTGGAGTCAATCAGGCCAAGTTTGAAGGAATCCCTTCTGCAGTGTTTGCCAGTTGTGTGATTTTGTACATGTTATTTAACCTCCAAGCTTTGGTTTTCTCATCTGTCAAATGGGATAATACTACTTTTTTTTTTTAGCAGGGCTAATATAAGGGTTAGAAAGTATAGCTGTAAAGTTCCCCATGCATGGAAATGCTCCATTTAGTGGTTTCTGTTATTTCTGTTGCTTACTTTCTCTGGATCCCAGTTTTCATCTTGTATAAAAATAAGGGGTTGAATTGGAATGATCTCTAGGTTACTTTCAGCTCTGCTATGCTATGAGCCTCTGACAAGATGGTGGAAGCAATAATGTTGAGCAGTATTGTAAATATAATTTCCCATTAATAACTGCATAGGTGCTAATCAACCACCATAAGGCCATTGATAAGGACCTTCAAATATTTCCTTTTAAGTGAGAATTTCCATTTGCACCTCATCCACAACTTTTAAATATTTCTTCCTCCAGTACTTTAAGAAGAAAATTATTTATCCTACCATAATTCTCTCTCTCCACTTTGCCTGTTCCCCTCCACCACCTTGGCTTTGAAAGAACTGTCTGCCAGCAAAGTGTCTCTGAGTGGACCTTTCTGTCCTTGCCAGAATAAAATAATTAAATTTAAAGAGGAGTTAATTATCTGCCAATGGCTAGAGTAGGAGAAAAAATAAAGTACTTTATCTTACCCATCTGTCTCTTTCTCCTGCTCATCTTCTATCTCCCCCTCCCCTCTAGAGTGATCAGGGCTCAGGGCTGCAGCCCCCCAACGGACTTTTAATTCTGAGAGGGTTGCCTGCATGGCCCCATCCAGTAGCTGCAGCTTATATCTTGTGCCTGGTCATTTCCCCTGAGGCTGAAGTAGCTACCCCAAGACTAAATCAAGAAAAGAATGGAAATCCTAAATGCAAGAATTATTCCCAACCTCTTACAAATCAACTCCCTAGCCTAGCAATTATCTTGTAAATATCCCTATGGTGATCATCTTAAGTAGCCAGCCTTTGACTGTAAAGGATTTGCCAAAGAAAGGAATTTCCAGTGATTTAGATAGAGGTAAGTGTGGTTGTTAAGGCAGTGACATTGCAATCAAAGAAGAGAAAAGCTGAACTTGAAGGCAACTCTGTCACTAGTAGTGTGATCTTACCGCGTCTGAGCCCCTGTCAAGGGGGGCAGTAGTAGACCCTAATACCTAAGGCTGTTATGAGAATCAAATGAGGAACTATGTGAGGAGCAACTTGCAGAGTGTCTGGCACATAGGAAGGCATCAATAAGTGTTAGCTTATTTTATTATTCTTATTTCACCCAGATTCAAGTTCTGTTTCTGCATAACTCTGAGTAAAATGGGGTTGAGAATCTCAAAAGAATAATAAAAATTGCCAAGAGTGGCTGAGTATTTGCACCACTTTCCCATATAGTTCTCTCCATCTATCCATTCTAGAGAGAAACTATTGGGATTGAGGGGAAATTTTTAAAAATGTACACAAATGGAGTAAGGTACAAAGAGTTCTGAGATGGTGATGATGCTTTACTTTATAAAACCGCCTTTGATGCCTGGCATAGCACAAGAGGTCAATAAACACTTTCTGAACTGAACTGAACTGATACTATGTCTAAGATTTCCTCTAAGTGGGGCCCTTTGGGTCCTTTTAAAACACAATTCTCTTAATTGGGAAACAAGTCAACCATGCACCATGCCACATTCCACTGTGTGGTGAACTGAATTATACATGGTCCCAAGGGACTGTTATTATTACTATGAATAACAACCTGTACAGAGAACCAGAGATCTGTTAGATACTGTCTAGAACATGTGTCGTTGTCCAGAATTAAACTCAAACTCTGAGGAGTGGTCTTACAATCTAACTTTGACAAACTTAGATGAGCTCCCCAGTGACTCGTGGGGAAGAGGCAGAGAGGGCAATAGGCAGTGGAGATGGAGCCTCTGCTGTAGGCACAGCCAGCCTTGCTCAGCCAATCAGAGGACTCAGTGGATTCTGTTTACTACCCGCCCCCCCCATGCCTTGATACCTTTGTCTCTGTCACTAAGTGGCCCCAGGCCAGCTTCCCATTGCAGGTCCTCTGCTGACATGCAACGCGGTCCCCAAGTGTTGCTTACCCCATTCGTGCATTCTGGTTCCTTTCTTCTGCAGGTGAAAAGGACCAGCCTTGGTCAATTGGCATTAGGTATTTTAAGTGACCCAAATGCTATCATTCATTTGTGTTTTCAAAATGTGCATTCGTCACCTACCACGTGCAAGGCACAGTACTGAGCACTAAGCACTGGGGAGAACACAGTGATGAACAGATATGGGGCTTGTCTGCAAGGAGTTCAGGGTCGAGTTGGGGAGATAATGCATGAGCAGTAAAGGAAATGACGCTCAGTATGTGTGTGAGACCTCAAAGGCTTTAAAAAGTTCAGCTCATGGCCCAGCTGCTGGCTCAAGGGGACACGGAAATTGTTGTCACATACTTTATTAGAAGGGCTGCTATATGTGACTCCGGAAGACAGAACAAGAATCAATAGAAGGAAGAGAATTTTCAAGGTATCCCTATGGTATCTTCTTGCTCACTTGCAATATGCCTTCTTGAGCAGGAGAGACAACGGTGCAGTCACAGTAAGTGTATACCTGTAACCTGCACCCTACCTAATTTAGGCTGCAGCCATTGCTAAAGGACTGCTGTGAGCAGGGTGATCACTAATTTTGCAGGGCTTTAGATCACACACATGCCCTGTACTGGGGGGAATTGCATCAGAACAGGGTCTGTCCTCAAGGGCAAGCCATGCACGTGAGCATAGTCTACTGTGCGGGCTGAGAACTACTCCAAACTGCTTGGCATGACCTCCAAGGCCCTCCATAGCCTGGCCCTGCCTACTCTGCAGACTATTCCTCCTGCCCTGCCTTTTGTACTCTAAAACCACGCTGGTTCTCATCTCGCTGAATTTGTCCATGCAGTTGGCTTCGTCTGGAATTCCCTCATCTCTTCCTCACCACCACCATCCACCCCTCACCTCTGCAAGAATCACATACACCTAATTCTTCTCCAGGGTTTGCCTCCTCCGGGAAGTCCTCTCTTCTCACCCCCACCCCAGGCTGGGATCAGTATTCTCTTGTGCATTTGCGTGGCATGCTGCACCTCCTTCTATCCTTGTACTCACCACATTTGGTTGGGTTTGAATCCCTCACCAGTGAGTTCCTTCCATTTGGGCCCCTAGCTTCTAGCACAGTGCTAGCACAAGAAGACATTCAGTGAATGTTTGTGAAACTGAACCGCATTACACTTTCCCATAACCCCCTCAGCTCCTCACACAGTTCCGGTCACATGAACCGACCTTGGTTGCATGAAACTGACCCCCAGGCATTCTCACTAACTGAGTTATGTCTGCAAACACTCGCTGCCCCAGGGTTAGCAGGAGAGTTTGAAGTTCCAAATGGAGCGATGAAGAATTGGTGTGCTTTGCCCTCGGACAGGACGTGGGTGGAGGGAAGCTTTCTGGCTTGCGCTAGGTTCCATCAGAAGCTCTGGGGTGAAGTGCTGGCTCTGTTGGCGTTAGTCTTTGGTTCCTTGGACCAGTCTCTTACCTGCTCCAGCTCTTTCCTCCCCTACAAAACAAAGGCAACAACAACCGCCCCATAAAGTGGCTATGACAATGCATTCATTCAACAATAAAAATTTGAGTGTCTAAAGATCCTAAAGATATTCTGTCCTGAACAAAACAATGCTAGTCCTGCCCTCGTGGAGCCAAGAGAACATAAGAGAAGCACACTTTGGATAGTGTAAGGTTTTATTTTGATCACTAGACCTTAGAAAGAAGATTTGAGTCCTCCTAGATCCACTTTGCAATCCTACTCCAGACCAGACATTTTATTCAATCATTAAGAAAGCATTAATTAAGTACCTAATGCATTAAGAATACAATGTAGAAGACAAGACTTTTGTCTTTGTGAAGTTTACTACCCATTTGAGGGAAAAAGTTGTTAAAGCCTTGAAGGCAGAAATCATATCTGATTTTACTAGTCTAGTAGATACCACCGAGTGCCTGACATGTGCCAGGCCTGATACTTCTTGGTAATTATTCTCCGTAGCCAGAACAGTGGTAGGCACATAGTAGGGACTCAAACAAAACAAAACAAGGCAAAAAAACTCACAAAAGTTACAGGCCGACCAATAGACAAGGAACTCAGTAAATTAGAGTTTTTCGAGTCCAGGTCATATCAAAGAAGGCTGAGGTCAATTTGAGAAGACTTCTCGGGTCAGAGAAGAGGTCTTGGGTGTGAGTTTCTGCTGAGTCTGGTTTGCTCTGAAATGGCTTTCTTGGGAAACTTGACTGTATAGGAGCCTTGCCAACATAGGAGGAGTGCTCAGCTGAGAAGGTAGAGGCTTGAGTTTTATTTCTAACCGTATAACGCATGAAGTAAAGGCATGAAATGACTCAGGCTCATCATACACAAAATCTTTTCTTTCACCTTGTCCCTCTTACCCAAGCTTCATGTTACTATTACCAAATAAGTTCCCTGTTGACCCCTCCAAAATTGTTGCTATGTCCCAGTATTTGACACGTTGAAAGAGGATGTTGAAGGTCTTAGAGTGATGAACCTTCAGAATTCGAATGCTCTGTTCCAGATTCTAGGGATTTCAGAACTTTTGTCCATTGCAGAGAGCTGTAGAACACAATTATCCTTTGGCCTGGCCCTTTGGATGGCCTTGATCCAATGAGTCTCTCCCCGACTCCCTAAACCAGATTAGGCCCCTGTCACACATTCCCACAGCACCATGTACTTCCTTAACGTTAACAGGCATCATGCTTTTTTGCAGTTATGTGTTTCACTTCTCCCCTTAATAAAGAGGAATAAAGGCAATTAAGCTCAGTAAAGGCAGGGACTCCTTGTTTGGCTTTTGCCTGCTGTGTCCTTGGTGTCCAGCATGCTGGCCGGCACCTGGTGAGCATCAGTGAACCTACTGAATGAATGCATGAAAGAGAAGAAGGACATTCTAGGCAGAGGGAACATGAAGAACCAAGATAAAGAGGTGAGAAACTGTGGGATGTAGATCTGCGTATGGGGAATTATTTAGCGTAAGTATTGAAGACATGAAGGGGAATAGTGGGAAAAAGTGAAGATGAGGCTGTACTGAGTTGCATCTCCAATGGCAAGTTAAAGAGTTTGGGCTTTATAAGCAGTAGGAAGCCAGTGAAGAGTACAGCTAAAGCAGTGAACTATATTACCATTGTATTTGGTGGAATTTATTCATGGCCTGGAAACTTCCTCTGCTTGTCCTAACACACTTCCAGCCAACAAATGGATAATAATATGCAAAGCATTTTATACGTTATATGCCCAATAGACTCATTGAGTATCTAATCTGCAAGTTTCTTTGGCTGAGGTTGAGGGGAGCCGGAAGGGAGCCAGTGTGGCTGGGAACCTGACTCCTGCCAGGGACCTTCCACATTGTAAACGGAACAGCTGGTACATGGTGGCAATTTTAAGTTGCCAGAGGAACTTAAACCTGCCTGAGTGTCAGCTAGGGAGTCATCGATGGCAGGTCCTTCACCCTGTTTCCTGCTGCTGCGGTGCAGGGTGCCTGCCCCTCCTCCACCCTCCTCAGCCAGTGTCTTCTTCCCTCCTGGTGAGGCTTCCTCATTTCCCAAGGTGTTCCCTTCCTTGTACGTGTGCTTTGCTTCTGCCAGGTGGAGTTCCTTGGCCCACAAGTGAAGGAGTCAGTAGCAAGCCTCTTGGCAGAC
>JAQZBX010003283.1:44418-66285 GCA_029593785.1 Cabassous unicinctus
TGAGCACTGTACTAAGTGCTCTTTCTACATCACCTCCTAACACTACACGCTAAGTAATAGTGTGACCATTTTGCAGATGAGGATATTGAACAGATTAATTTATCTGAGCTCAGACAGAACGTTACAGGGATTTGAACTCCCGTTATCTAACTTCCAAGTGCTGCTTCTCTTAACTCTTATATGGTCTCTTTCCCCCATTTCCAACTACCCCTTGTCGTTCCCGTCTCTCTGCTCCTCCTTTCACTGCCTTCCTCTGCCCCCTTCTCCCTCCCTGTTTCTCCCTCCACTTTTCTCTCGCGCACTCACCGAGAGAAACTGCACGTGTGACTGGCCCTGAAGGTGTTGAACACTGCACGTGCCCAGAAGAGATGACAGACCATTCAAACTCTTATCTAATCAGCCATTTTCCTTTTGCGTGAACGCTCCACAATTTTCCACATTTGGAGGCTGAGGGAGGGGACCCTTCACCACCCGAGGAAAAAGGGCAGATGTTTGACCACGAACAAGAGAAAAGGACTCACGAACTGAATGGGTGTTTGATAGGGAGGGGAACGGAGATAAGGCACTTTCCACTCACTCATGGATGCCCTTGTTCCAGGGACTCTGCCTCCTCTCAGGATTGGGGAGCTGGGCACTGGCAGAAGACAGGGCCAGGAGGCTGCTCTCTGTCGAGGCATCATGAATGAAGGAAGCCTGGACCATGAAATGCAGTACCCCTGCTCTGCCTTTCCCATAAGCTTATAGGATGTTCTAGCAGGAACTAGGGCATGAAGGCAGCAAAGATGTGAAGGTCAAAGAGTGAACTTGACAACCTCTAAGATCCCATTTGAATTTGAGGTTTTTTGATTCTAAGAAGGGAACATTTATATTCCGTTCCCTCCTATCTTTTTGTCATCTGGTTGATTAGGATTGGTTAGAGGCTTAAACCTAAAAGACATTTATTGTTCACCAAGAAGAATTCCGGAGGTAGGAGATTCAAGAGCTGATTCCGAAGCTGCAGGATGCAGGCTGGCATTTCTGAGATTCTCTGGATAGCTTCAGAAATCTTTGGCTTTCCACATTAGACTGTCCTCCCATCTCATTGGCCAGAACTAGCTGTAGCGGGGACTGACAGTGATATCTGGTTTTTCACATGGCTAATGAGAGGCAGGCAAGGAATGGGGAACTGGTACTAGCCACTGGATAGGAAAAACCAGTGCCTGCTGCCCCCACCTTCATTCATTCAATTCAGCTTCATTCATTCAATTCAGCTTTCCTGAACACCTACTGTGGGGCAGGTTCTGATGTCAGAGAGGGAAAGACAAGCCCTGTCTCAAGGGGCCCCTACTGGGAGAACACAGGCAGGCAGAGGATACAAAACAAGGGGGCTGGAGAGGAGTGGGTATCCCCAGGGCCACCATAGGAACTCAAGAGGCTCAGCCTGAGGGAGCGGCGAGTGCTGGAGGAGGCGACGGCAGGGATGAGTTTGGAAGGGTAAATAGGATTCTGCCAAGGGTAAGGGGCACGGCTGGGAGGAGGACACCCGAGAGTCTGCCACGACTTGGCAGCGCTGCGCAAAGGGTACTGACGGGGATGGGCAGCAAAAGAGGCAGAAGGAGCTGGCAAAGGCCAGATGAGGGAAGGCTTTGTGTGGGATATAAAGGTTTGAGGCCTTTATTCTAGACGTGAGGGTGAGCAGGTCTGTATGTGGGTTCCTTCTGTAGGCAGAACACTTCCCAGCTGGGCAGCTGAGCTGGAGAGAAGAGGCAGGATTGACCCACGCCATGCTGCGCGGTTGCAATGCTGTGCTGCGGCGAGGGAGCTGTGCATTGCCTGCCACCTGCCAGCTGGGGGCACCTGAGCACTCACCCGCCGTACCTTTGGCTGTTGTGACGAAGCACACACTTTTTATTTTTGCTTGCCACCTCCCAACACAGCTGGTCCCTGCTGGATGTTCTGGTTGTTAGACAGTGCTTCCTGAGGGGCCAATGGGCCACCCCCTACCCTCACTCCTTCTTCTTTCCACCTCATTCTACTCTCTGGAGCCATACAATATTCTTTTAAACCTGACAGTCGTTCAAAGATATGGAACTCTTGTGGTATGATTTTCAGCAAATCACAAACCTCATTTCATTTAATCCTCAAAATCCTCTGGTGCAGCTATTCCTATCCCAATATTACAGACAAGGAAACAGGCTCAGTAAGGTAAATGTCAAAAGTCACATTTGCAGACTCCAATCCTGTGCTCTTGCCACTACTCCAGTGTTTCTCCAGGTACTCAACCGCCTATATCAGAATCTGGGCTTCTTGCAAATCCAGTTCCCTGGGGGGTACCCCCTTCTCCCCTCCGACCTCTTAAAGAGGAATCTCGGGGGCGGGATGTGGGTGGGAAGCACAAAATCCACATTGTAACACACACCTCAGCTGATTTCTAGGTCCACTAAACTATGAGATCATGCCGTGTCTACTTTGAATCTTCTCTCTCTTTTTATTTTTGCTGAGAAAACAAAAGAGAGCGAGAGCTTTTTGGGTGCATCTGACTTCTAAGCTGTACTTTCTTAAAGAACATTTGGGGAAATCTGGTGTGGCTCAGTGGTTGAGTGTGGGCTTCCCACATACGAGGTTCCAGGTTCAATGCCCCGCCTTGGTACCTTAAAAAAAAAAAAAAAAGGCAATGAACAGTTTGGTAAGGATTAGTGGAACCCCAGGGCATATCTTGGAGACCTTTGCAGAAACCTCTCTTTCTCTCTCCCATTTGCAGAAGCCTTGGCAACTGTCCCTGGCTGAGCCATTATGGGTGACTGGAGCTTCCTGGGAGAGTTCCTGGAGGAAGTACACAAGCACTCCACGGTGATTGGCAAGGTCTGGCTCACTGTCCTCTTCATCTTCCGCATGCTCGTGCTGGGCACGGCTGCTGAATCTTCCTGGGGGGACGAGCAAGCTGACTTCCAGTGTGATACGATTCAGCCGGGCTGCGAGAACGTCTGCTATGACCAAGCCTTCCCCATCTCCCACATTCGCTACTGGGTCCTGCAGATCATCTTCGTCTCCACCCCGTCTCTGTTGTACATGGGCCACGCCATGCACACGGTGCGCATGCAGGAGAAGCGGAAGCTCAGGGAGGCCGAGAGGACCAAAGAGGTCCAGGGCACTGGAGCTTATGAATATCCAGTGCCTGAGAAGACAGAGCTGTCCTGCTGGGAGGAAGCCAATGGAAAGATTGTGCTCCGGGGCACGCTGCTCAACACCTACGTCTGCAGCATCCTGATCCGCACCACCATGGAGGTGGCCTTCATTGTGGGCCAGTACCTCCTCTACGGGATCTTCCTGGACACCCTGCATGTCTGCCGCCGGAGTCCCTGCCCCCACCCAGTCAACTGTTATGTCTCCCGGCCCACAGAGAAGAACGTCTTCATTGTCTTCATGCTGGCTGTGGCCGGACTGTCCCTCTTCCTCAGCCTGGCTGAGCTCTACCACCTGGGCTGGAAGAAGATCAGACAGCGGTTTGCCAAATCACAGCAGGGCGTGGCCGAGTCCCAACTCCCTAGCCCCTCAGCAGGCATGGCCCAGAGGGGCACACCACCCCCTGACTTCAACCAGTGCTTGGAGAATGGCCCAGGGGAGAAGTTCTTCAACCCCTTCAGTAACAAGATGGCCTCCCAGCAGAACACAGACAACTTGGCCACTGAGCAGGTGCGAGGCCAGGACGAGATTCCGGGCGAGGATTTTATCCACATCCGTTATGCCCAGAAGCCCGAGGTGCCCAATGGAGCCTCGCCTGGGCACCGCCTCCCCCAAGGCTACCATAGTGACAAGCGCCGCCTCAGTAAGGCCAGCAGCAAGGCCAGGTCAGATGACCTATCAGTGTGACCTCCCAGCATGGGGAACCAGGATTAGGTGGGAACAAAGGAGAGTCAGAGAGGGAAGATGTGTCCCTTCGGACCCTGTACTCGCTCATTCTCATCACTGTTTTGCTCCTTTTTGGCCCCTGGTCTCAATGACATTGCTCATTTATTCCAGATGGCATGACTAGGGCTCAGCAAGTGTCATCAGAGACAAGGCTACCCAGGCAGGCTGCTGTCCCTCCCCACCCTCTACCCAGGATACTCAGTGAGGCCTTTTCAGATTACTCAATGAGGTGGGTAGGTGAAGGGAAAGGAATCTTGGCAAAATCTGGCCTGCAAGGGATAGCTGGAGGGATAGGATGACTCTCTGCATACCAGCAACATACCAAATGGGTCCTTCCAAGGCCCTGGGGCTTCTCTGTCCTGACCACATGTCCACTCCCCCAAGGAAGAGCCCAAAGGTCCCAGCCAGTAGGGGCCGTGAACCTAGGGACTTGGATTAGAGGGCTCTCCAATCTGTTGCTCCATGAGCCATACCTTGGAGTGGTGGTGAGGTGGCCTTGGGCTGCCCTTGGCATCCTCTCCCTCTACCCAGCCTTAAAAAGGTATTCTTGGAACTTGACCAGCAGCCTTGACTTCACAAGTGCCTTGCTATGCACCCCTGGCAAATGTCCCACCTTGGCAATGTTGCAGCCTTCCCTTCTGCCAGGGTGTGCACCCAGCCCTCCGTGGGGCCAGCTCCTCCAGGGAGTCACGGTGCACATGGACTCCACTGGAATTCCTGCTACCACTTGTCATCCTACAGCTCCTTTACAGTCCAGCTGGTTGATAGAAACCATCACTTCCTTTCCTTCACCTTTGGCTGTTCACCCAATGTTCCCCTAAAGACCTTATCCACAGAAATGCCCAAGAAGCCGTCGTGCTCTTGGGGATCCTGACCAGATCACCAGTCCGTGAAGCCAATGGAATTTGCCAAGTTCTTTTTTAAAATAAAGAGAGCATTGTGCTTCTCAGAGGTAGATTCCCCTTGGCAGAAAATAACTGCTGTGAAAATGAAAATTAAAAAGGAGTGAAAACACTGGAAAACTATTTTTCCCTCCTATTTCCCTTGCTGACTGCCAACTAGAGTGCCAATAGGAGGTGTGATGGCAACCCCCAGATCCCTCTCTCCCTGGAGGATTTAGCAGGGACATGGAAGCAGTAGGGGAATCTCCAGCTCTCTTGGAAGGGCCTTGATCAAGAGCACAGAGTTTCCAGCCTGTCCTTGCTTGGTACCCCTAATGAGCCTGCCAAGTGAGGGCTGCAGAAAAGCCCTCCCTATCCCAGACACTGGCCTGGTTTCACCACTCAGTCCATCAAAATGGCTGGCTGCTATTTTGGATGGAGGAAAAAGATACTCAGAATTGGAGGCTGATTCTTATAGACAGATGATGGCTTTGTAAATGCATGTGTGTGTAATGAGAGGGTGGGCGAAGGGGAGGGGAGGCCTGATATAGGAAAGGTAACCTTCGAGAAACCTGTGTCTTCCTGCCCTCCCCTCCAGCTGCCTGGCGGAGGGGCTGAGCCTCACTCTCTTGGGGTCATCAGCATAAACCAGGAGATGTGAGAGGTGGGGACAGAGGAGGATGAAGGCTCAGGAAGGAGCCTCATCCTCTGCCCAGCCACCATCTCCAGGTACCTCTTTGCTGATATTTGGATGCTTTTGGTGGGTGGAGAGAAGGACGAAGGTAGAGAGGTAGCGGGAACTGACTGGGGATGCCATTTAGGGGAAAAGGACAGGTCAATTCAGTTTCCTGAAGGATGAAGACACATTTTTCTCTATTGCCTGGCACAGATGTTAGGACTCCCTCTCTCCTGCTATCTCTGCAATGTGTTTGTTTTGAGAAATGTGCTCTTGAATTAGAAACTCTATGAGATGCCCCCTTGACGGTGAGGCTTTCCAAAGGAGAAAGGAAGTAATTCATGTAATTTGTCTTAATAAAGTCTGGCTCTACATCTGTCCCGCATCTGTGTCCCTTTCATGCTGTGACTAGAAGAGGAGGATGGCAGATTTGGTGGGGGAGGGGAGCAATTGGACCCCACCCATCAGTCAATCCGCAATGGAAGGAGTAAGACACGTGGGAGGTAAAATCCCAGTCGCTGATTCGCTGCTTGACTCCAGCAAACTGCTTCATCTCTGCCCTGCATTCCTCATCTGTAAATTGGGCCTAGTAATATCTACCCCACAGGGTTGTTGTTTTTTTAAAAAAAGAGCTCAGCAGAGGGCCTGAGACGTAACAGCCCATGATTAAATGGCGCTCGTTGGTGTTGCTGTTTTGTCACCGTTATTATTATTGGCATTATGTTGAATGCATAGTATGTGAAAAACTGAGATGTTCAGAGATGGTTCCAGAACTTGCCCTTTGGAGCTCACAACTAGCTGAGGAATCAAATTAACTCATTGTAATTGGAATTACAATGGGAGCTCATTTGTTACTGATTCTAATAACCATAAGACTTCAGGAAGTGATCCATATGGAAAAAATAAAACAAACAAACAAAAAAACTACTTAGAAGAGGAGATACCTGAACTGGGCCTTAGAGTGGCTAAACGTTTAGAGGCAGAGACCCCCAGGATGAGCCTGGGCAATGAGTCTTGGAATCTCCATTGTACAGACAGGAAGGCCCCCTTCTCACCAGCCTCTCTGGGACTGCATCTCTTTGGAAAAGAAGAAATGATTCTTGTTCTAAACTAAGGGTCGAGGGACCAGCCAGCCCTTCGCGAACAAATGGAATGCTATTTTCTAGAGAAAGAAGCAATGGCTGGCAAACACAAACAGAAGTGTTGTCTTAACCACCAATTCATCTTGTTTATTGGGGCAGGAAAACACACTTAAAGAAGGCTTGCATATAGATAATAGAACATGTCTTGTGACTCAGGTGGTGAGACTCAGGGGTGCACCTGGCATTTGTCCAAGAGTGAGGTACTCAGCCCAGAGCTGTCTGAGGAATTCAACTGGAAAAAAGCATCTGGGATCCTTTTTTTTTTTCCCTCCTGGAAAGAAAGCAGCACATCGCATAATTTTATAAACATAGCTATTAACATTTAACAGTTTATATTATGCCCAGATTGCTAAAGCCAAGGGACTTATTTTATAGTGAGTAAGATTTCAATCTCATGTATCTGCTGTCATTTTCTCTTCCTTCCCCCTCCCCCAAAATGTTCATCACTAAAGAGGGTGAGCTGGCTGATATCAGAGTGAGCATGCTCCAAGTTATAGGTCCCTTCAGGCCCCTTTCCTTAATTTCCTTCCTGGCAGGTAAGATGAGGATTTCCACCAGTAGTGTTTCATTCCTTTGGCTAAAGTGTTTAAGTGCTTCAATGTTAGTAATATTCCCAAGAAGAATCATAGTATGAATGAGTTTCAGGTTTTTCCCTAATATCAAATTCTGACAGCAGGTTGAAATACAAAAGAACAAGGGTACTGAGACTCATAGGTTTCTTTGAAGGACTGCTGTTTGACCTGGGACTGAGGAAATCAGGGAGGCTGGAGTGGGTTGCCAAAGATAACCTGCCCACTTCCCTCTTCAGTAGATCCTGAAAGCCCATGTTTTGGTCCTTGACAATAAAGAGAATTTTCAAGTGATGGGCATGTAAATAGAATAGGATTAGGAGTTGTGCCTCTTGTCACCCAATGGCCAACGGAGATGTGTAAGGCTTATAGTTTTTTAATGCCATTTCAATTGGAAAAGAGAAAAGCTCTCATTCCACAAGTATTTACTGAGACACGCCTGCTCTGAGTAGGTACTACATTGGGCTTTAGGAAGACAGTTTATGAACCCAGGCATGGTCCCTGCCTCTTGGAGCTGACAGTCTAGTGGGGAAGACATCCCAGTACAAGTAAACAAACAAACAAAATAATTACAAACTGTGAGAAGTGCCCTGAAGGAAACAATCAAGGGGATAGAAAAGGTGGGAGTAGGGACCTTTTTCAGATAAGGGCAGAGAGTCCTTTCTGAGGAGGTAGCATTTAGGCTGAGAGCTTACAGCTGAGGAGAAGCCAGCCACTGACGAGAAGGAGAAGAGCATTCCACGAGGGGACCCAAATTCCTTGCAAAAGACCCCAGAATTTGGCTGTGTCTTACCTCAGTCTGGTCCAACATTTCTGAGAGGCAGAATTCAAGCAGCAGCTAAGTAGTATCTAAAACAACACTGTTTGACACCAACTGTTGCAAAACATACGCCATCTCATTGCACAAAAACCTCCAAGGGATTTTCACTGGAGGAAGCAGAAGAAGCATATAAAAGGTCTTAATTAGAATAATTACAACAGGTAAATATCATATGTTAAGTTCTAAAAAGCCTTATTTGATGTTGCAGCCATTTTCTCCAGCAGTATAGATTCTTATACTTGGGGCCTCCTAAATTAGGTCGGTTCCCTGGGGAGTGCTTGGGAGCCAGCGCTGGCTGCAGGCCGCAGGAGGGAGTCCAGGCTGGTAGACAGAAGACCATATTCGAAGGGGCTGGGAAGGGGCCAGCAGGGCGTGGTCCAGAGCAGCCTTGGCATCAGAGAAATCAAAACGGCAACATCAAGTGCACATAGAGGCGGGGGAGCGCATCAGCAGGGAAGCCAGGACACAGAAGTCGTGCAAGACAGCAGGCTGGCAGGCATGGTCAGGGACATCTCTCAGCTGACAGCAGACCCCAGCCCTGGGTCTGCATTGGAAGTTAGACCTCTGGACCCAGGGAAAGGAGTCTGGCAGGAGCCGAGCAGAGCTTCATCACAGGGCCTGGGTTACTAGGAGGGGCACCAGGACAGTATCTTGGACAGAGTACAAGGTAGGAGTCCATTATCAGAATTTCAAGAAGGTGCTGATGGGTAAGCTGATGAATAAAGCTATTGCAGGTAACTTCTATGATTTCAGCAGATGCCTTTAAGGCCTTCAGCCAAAGGAATGACTAATAGTGAGACTTTCAGCCCGCCCCAATCAAGATGGTAGAGTGAGACACTTGAGGGCTCCATACCCCCACTGAAGCTTTGAATGACCAGCAGGAATTGGCAAAACATCTTTCTCAATGCTCCAGAAAACAGTTAAAGGACTGCAGTAATAGGGTGAGTACCAAAACAAGAGAAAGGCTACCTAAAAGAGGCAGGCTTTCATGACTGGCCCCTCCTTCACCCCTCACTGGGGCCAGCCTGAGCTCCCCGTGCAGATGCCTGGCCCTGGTTCTGGGGGGATCAGAGTAACCCTCGTGCACATACTGGGAGCATGTATGTCTGGCCCAGTCTGTTTGGTGGTGGCTGAGGGACTCACTGGCCCAGAACTTGCCCTGAATGAAGAAGAGGGCTCCCCAGGCTCTCCTGCAGAAGGCTATGGGAGAGCAGTCAAGTCGTGCTGCCTGGGCCAAAGGATTGCTGGTTGTAGGACACGCAGCGCAGTACTCAGAGCAGTGAGGAAACTGTTTGCTAAAGAAGGGGGGACATTCAGAACCTTGCAAATGGGGCATTCCCATGGCCACGTGCTGTGTGGCCACCAGCTTCAGGAACAGATGCCTCAGAGTCTCAATTCCAGTGATAACACATTAAAATATCAAAATGTCCAGGTTGCAGCAAAAGGTCACAAAACATACAAAGAAACAGGAAGTGATGGTCCAGGCAAAGGAGCAGATGAAAGCAATAGAAATCATCAACGAGGCGGACCAGACCTGGGACATTCCAAAGACTTTTTAAAAAAATTTTGTTTTAAATTTTTAAAAAAGCTTTAGATTACATAAATGTTACATCAAAAATATAGGGAGATTCCCATATATTCTACCCCCTCCTCCTCCCACACTTCCCAACTAACAACATCTTTGATTTGTGTGGTACATTTGTTACAATTGATGAACACATATTGAAGTATTGCTACTAACCATGGACTATAGTTTACCTTAGAGTTTACACTTTTCCCTGCACAATTTTATAGGTTTTGACAAAATGTATAATGGCCTGTATCCGTCATTGCAGCATCATGCAGGACAATTGCAATGTCCCAAAAACGCCCTCATGTTCCACCTATTCTTCCCCTCCCTCCCCTCAGAACCTCTGGTGGCCACTATCTTTATATCAATGTTACAAGTTCTTCTATTGCTAGAAGAAGAAGAAGTCTACTTTCGTCCATAGTTGCATCCCCCCTTATGTTTGTTCATTCCTCAATCTTGAAGATTTGGGGATGGTGAAGCCATCTCTGTTTCTGATTGAGAGGGGGCTTAGAGTCCATGGGGCAGATGCATGGAAATGTCTTGCTTGCAGTTGTAGATACTCCCTGGTTTTTGGGATGGGCTTTGTTCATCATCATCCAGACAGACTTCTAAAAAAATGGTCCTAAATATGCTCAGAGTGCAAGGAAAACATGGGCAAAGAACTAAAGGAAATCGGAAAAATGATAGATGAGCACAAAGAGAATATCAATAGAGAGATGGAAATTATGAAAAGGAATCAAACGGAGCTGAAGAACAGTCACAGAAATTTAAAATTGCCTAGAGGGATTCAAAAGCAGATTGGATCCAGCAGAGGAAAGAACCTGAAGATAAGACAATTGAAATCATTCAGTCTGAGGAGCAGAAAGACTAAAGAAGGAAAAAAAGTAAACAGAGCCCGAGGGATTTGTGGGGCACCTTCGAGCATAGCAATAGGCACATCATGGGAGTCCCAGAAGGAGAAGAGAGAAAGGGGCAGAGAGAATATTCAAAGAAATAATGGCTGAAAACACGTCCCAAATTTAACGAAATAGAGGGATATACACATCCAAGAAGCTCAATGAACTCGAAACAGGATAAGCCCAAATAGACCCATGCCATGGCATATAATAACCAAACTGTCAAACGCCAAAGATAAAGAGAGAATACTGAATGCTGCAAGAGAGAAGTAACGTGTCACATACAAGGGAGCCGCAATAAGATGAAATGCCGGTTTCTCATCAGAAAGCATGGAGGCACGAAGGCAGTGGGATGACATATTTAAAGTGCTAAAAGAAAAAATTGCCACCCAAGAATTCTATATCTGGAAAAACTGCCTTTCAAAAATGAGGGAGAGATTAAGACATTCCCAGATTAAAAAAAAAAAGCTGAGGGAGTCGCGGCCACTAGACCGGCCCAACAAGAGATGCAAAAGATAATTCTGCAGGTTAAAGGAAGGGGCGATAGATACTAGATGGAAACCACATGAAGAAATAAAATTCCCTGGTAAAGATAACGACATGGGTGAACATATATGCCAGGACTATTGTATTTTTGGTTTGTAACTCCGCTTTTTACTTCTGTTACCCCGATTCCAGGTCCTTATGGGACTAGATACATTTACTTCATAACAAGAGACTCCTCAGAGAGAAACTCACTAGCAGACAATCCCTTTCAGAAGCGTCGCCCTTGGGCTCGCAGCCTGGTGGAGCCTCAGTCATTTTAAACAGCAGCTGCTGTTCAGCCAGCAGGCACATTCCAGGCAGGCTGGGAAGTTATTTTGCGCCTTCCTGGGGCGCTCCTTTAAACGGATCCTAATAGATAACTTAGAGAGGTTAAGTGCACAAATGTTCAAGGTAAAACCGTACATTTGAAACCAATGCAAAAACCTGAGTAGGGTGTAGTTGGCTGGGAAAAAAAGCCGACTTAAGGAAAACACCTTTTGGTAATAATAATGGAACTATGTGGTTAGGTACTTACTGGTATCTAGGCACCAGAGCTTTTATGAATTATCAGTAACTTGCACAACTAGTAGGTGGTAGGACTGGGATTCAAATGCTCTTCTTTCTTATGCTTAATTATGCTTGGCTTAAGCTCCTATTGTATACTGTTAAGTGGAAAAGCAAGGTACAGAATTGTGCGTACACCATGATCATAATTGTGTGAAAACAGGTATTTGTAAGAACAAAGACCTGAAAGGAAAAACAAAAATGAAAGCAGGTGTGGCTGTGTGGCGGGTCTGTGGGTGTGCTGTAATCGTCCTTGTTTTCTAAACTATTTTCATGCTATCATGTTATTTCTGTAATTCAGAATTTATCCATATTCAACCTTTGGGCTAAATTTGGTGTTCCCCTGGGGTGGCTGCCAGGAACTGCCTCTCTCCATTTCCGCAGTACTCATGCCTGGGAACATTTTTCTTTTTTTGGGCTCTGACTGCCATCCTTAAATGGAATAAGGCTAGCAGGAGGCCCCCACCCCAGGGT
The DNA here is from genome assembly GCA_029593785.1 of Cabassous unicinctus. Taxonomy (NCBI): domain Eukaryota; kingdom Metazoa; phylum Chordata; class Mammalia; order Cingulata; family Chlamyphoridae; genus Cabassous; species Cabassous unicinctus. Next base: position 56,424 of record JAQZBX010003283.1, read on the forward strand.
CCGGGCTGCCGGCTCTGTGACACTGATGGTCTGCCAGCTGCTGCCCCAGGGGGTGGCCGGAGCACTGGACTGAGCGCGGCCACAAACCCCCCATACGCTCTCAAGCCCCTCACAGATCCGTGCCGTGGGCCACTGCTCGGGGGTTTGGGGAGGATACCAGCAGGAAAAAGCTGCAGAGCCTGCCCTCAGAAGCTCAGCACCCAGCAGGGAGAGAAACTAGATCAGGGGAGAAGCTGCTCAGTGCGGCGGGAGGGACAACAGCCCTGCACATTCTCAGACCAAGGAGGGGTCTGGGGAGGGAGGAGCTCAGGAAGAGCTTCATGGAGCCGGCGGCACTTGAAATTGGCTTTGAATGAGGAATACGATTTTAGAACGTAGAGAGGACGAGGCTTTCTAGGAGGAAGAAATAGCACAGATGAAAACGAACACACAAACACTAGAGGTAAACGCGCCTGGCGAAATTCCAGGAGCTGGGCGGTGAGGCCAAGGGGTGAGCAGAGCACTTTGGAGGGTTTTGGAAACTGGCTTTCACTGGGTACGTGGCTGTTAAGTTTCCTTTGGTATCTGGGAGTGGGATGATCAGAGCTGCACTTTAGAGTGACAAAAGGCAGCGACATGTCACACGGATGCAGAAGGAAGGCCCAGGGGACTGAGAGGCAATGGCCATAAGTGAGGCTCCCTTTTGAACTAGGGACGAATGAGAGGACACAGGCAGACCTCGACCATTGCCATCTGATGACCCGTTAGGAACAGGGCAGGGAATGGCGGGGGGAGAAGGAAGTCGGGATGACCAAGAGGCTTCAGGTCTCAGTATTCACTTTAGTCACTTATTCAACAAAAAGATGGTGCGGGGCTTCTCTGTGCCTCACTGGGCACTAGGACCTGGGGATTCAGCAACAAAAGCAGTGGTAAGACGGTGATCACTATGCAGTAGATGGACAATGGTATATTGTGTCCCTTTCATGCGTGACTTCAGATCCTCCCAGCCTTACCAGCCTCTTGTTCCAGTGCTGTCTGGGTCTGGACCAAGTTCACAAGGTGTGATCTGACTGCCTCTGACCTCCGCCCGGGGTTTCCCTACTGGCCCAGGAGTAGGACCCTGCTGAGCACCTATGCCAACGCATAGTGGCCTAGAAGTGAGGGATGATCAGCACAATGTGGGGTGAACCTCTGACCAAGGGGAGACGGGAGCCTTTCCTCCACCTCCACCCCCACTGCCCTGGAGGCTCTGAGACAGCTGATAGGCTGCCTAAGGGTGCAGTCCTTTGGACTGAGCAACCAGTCTCACTTAGCAGCCGCTGGTGTGATAACACATGGTCCTGTTGGCTCTGCCTCCTTCCCCGCCTTTCTGCCCTTGTCTCCCACTCAGGTGCCCAGAACTATGATGCACCCTAATAAAACGTTAGCACCTCTGCCTCTGCCCCGGCTCTGTGGACTCCAGGCTGCACCAATGATTCCTGCTTGAAATCTAGCTCTTCTCACTTTACTCAGAGCTGTGTAGCATTCAGACCCAGCCTAGGGCTCCAAAGCAACAAGTGTGTGTGTGGGGGGGGGGGGCGATAAAAAATCCTGATGCGATTCCATTCCGTTCAGCATGAATAGGGACTTATAGGGATTCCTATTGCTTCTCCTGAGTTAGTCTTGTCTGCCCAAAGATGCTTTACCTCACAGCATTAAAGAGCTCTGGGCAGGCAGAAGATGCCGAAAAACATCTGGCAAGTTGAACCGAAGTTGTTCTCTCGTATTTCCCTGGATTCCACATTGCTTTTTCCTGCCTCACTTTCTTTTTATCACAAAGTAGTTTCCCAAAGATCATTTCCTTTCTCTCCTTTAATGGCTAGTGCCCAGTGAAATAGCACGGATGAAAGTTTTCGCTGAACGTGGGAATGTGACCACTCTCCAGCGGATCGCTGTGTGACCACACGATGACTTGTGCAGCGTGCTCCTCCCCCAGCAGTGGGTCTGGGGCTCCTGCTTGGGAAGGGTCCAGGCTTGTTGCTGCTATCATGCCCTGATCCAAGGCAGTCCCTCTTTCCCACTACTACCACTGACAGCACCCCCGCCCCCGTTTTGCTCAGAGTTTCAGTGGGAAAGAACTATAAATTACAGAGAGAAATGATTCTCCATCCCTTACTTAATCAAAGACTTCAACTCACTTGCTTCTCTTTCTCCCCACTCCAAAAATAGTCTCAAGATTTTGGAAAAATAAAAAATTACTCCACTCACATGCTCACAAAAATGTTAGGGCCCCTATTTTAATATTTATAGCAGCCCTTAACCCGAGGGTTTCTGGAAGTGGGAGGCAGCCAAAGCAACACAGGCTTTCTCTGCGCTCCTGCCTCAGGCTCGGGCAGGAGAGCTGCAGCGTGGAGGTGTTGAGTTCAGGGCAGCCGGGGCACTTCAGTGGGTTAGAGAGAGTGTAAGGCGCCCTCTGACAGCTGCGCCTGGAGCTGTCAGGGCAGGGACAGAGCTGCTTGGGGTGGCAGCTGAGCTTTCAAAGGGAAACACCTCTGGCTTTTCAAACACACACTCTTTCTGCTTCCTCTCCCTGGCACCTACTTCGACCCTGCCATTCCAAGGCCCCTGCTTATTCCTTCCAACACTTTCCACCCACCCTGCTGGCTTTCTCTTCCCACCCGGCACAGCACTGTGTCATGGGCAGCTTGACTCATGTGCATATGACTTGTCTTCCTGACTAAACCCTGGAATGTCAGAGAATACATCTGATATTTCTTGCATGTCACCTTCTGTCCCAAGCACATGAATCATAGAATTTTAGAACTCTTATTTCACAGAAAACTGAGCACTGGGTAAGTAAGAGCCTAGAACCTCAGGGCTGATCCAGTCCAACCTTCTAAGTGCTGCTTTGATCTTGCCACTTCCCACCAGTGCTGGTCCAGCTTCTCCTGAAAGTTTCCATTGGCAAAGCAGCAGAGTGGTTAAGTTTAGTAGGCCTGGTGTCACAGAGCTGGGATCAGGGCCCAGCATTACTACTTGCTAACCCCTTTGAACTCTTTATTTTCTCATATGTAAAATGGGCATAACAGTACCTAACTCACAGAATTGCAGGGAAGATCAAATGAAGCAATGCATGTGAAGTGCTTAGCATAATACCTAGTATCAAATAATTGCTTGATAAATGTTAGATATTATGCCATTTTCGAAGACAGCACAACCCATCTTCAGATAGCTCTGTTAGGAACTTCTTAGTTTTTATTTAGTTGAAATCTTTATTCCTGGATTATCCATCTTGTGTGAATTGCCCAAAGTTACCCAGTGAGTTAGAGTTCATGGCAGAGCTCAGACCAGAACCCAGATCTCTCTGCAGTGCAGGCACTCTCTGAAACATTTGCTACATGAATGAAAGGAAAGCCTTCTGCCATAATAAACCACTGTTATCATTATTCACATTTTAGAAGCTCAGGCAACAAAGTGATTTTTAGGTCACAGAGCTAGTTGGTGACTGAACCAGCGACAACCACGTCTCCTTCCTAGTCTGGTGCTCGGTCCCACTACAGACACAGCTTTAATGAGGTTCTCTCTGCCCCTTCCATCTCAGCAGGCCAGACAGGTGGGGTTTTATAGACACAGATAGACAACTGCCTTCTACGAGGTCCCACCCATCACCCCGGCATACTCGTGCTACAGGAGTAGGATTAAAGGACAAGGATGGCTCTGGCCTGCAGGTGCACTGGAGGGACAAGATTGTTTCTTCCATTCTATAGAGGGTCTTACATCAAAACTGCAAACATAGTCTGCTTCCTGAGAGCCTATTCTGTAGGGATGATGGCCCAAAGTGTCTGGAGAATCCTGGGGAGTCCAGGACAAGATGAGCACTCTAAGCACTTGAGGGGATGGCTGGAAAGTGGTTTGAAAAAGCATTTATCAATTCTATGGCAAGGAGGCAGACTGAGCACAGGTAAACCTCACACTGTCATTCTTTACCAGATACGATAAAACAGTAAAGAATCCATCTGTACACAAAACACTAGAAAGATAAGTCTTTATGGACTGGAAATAAAGTTGTCAGCCTTAAAAAAAAAAAGAGAGAAAAAATATGTGGTGGGAAACCACAGTCACTGGGAAGGGCTGGAGCCTAGAGATCCACGGGAGAAGGAAATGCATAAACTTCGTCAGGGCCACAGTGTCAGTGTCCAAGCAAGGATAGAGGTCAGTGCTTTAGCTGTGAGTTTTATTATTGGCAAAGGGCCAGAATCAGCCTCCCTGAGTAAGCAGAAATCAATACTACTACTACTACTAATAATAATAAGTTAGATTAGCTCTGTCCTCCCTCCTGGAATTGCACACAGAAAGAAGGTGGCTATTAGTGGCCTAGGAAGAAAAGTCACATGCATAATACAGAAACATAGACCTTTTTGATGAGTTCAGGGCTCATTATTAGTCTTCTTTCTCAGAGCTTGAGTCCTGGGAACCCACAGAGCAGAAGGCTTCAGGGCATCAATCTGGAGGGAACTGGACAAAAAGATAAAAAGCCCAAAGGAAAACCATGAGTTTCTCACCCTGGTGGCTGGAAACTGCCCCACCCTCAAGGCAAAAAGCCTCTGTGAAGCCCCTGACTCCCGCCAGCCACCAAGCGGGAGGGAGCATTCTCCAGGAGTAAGAGGGTTCTGGTGAAGGGTGGAGAGGGGTTTCCTTTCTGTGGGTTTGGTTAGCCGGACCCCCTTTGAACCTTAGGGAGCCTACCAGCTGGCACGGTGTGGTCCCGGGAAGAGGGGAGAGGCAAATCTGCTTAGGCAGTCTGATTTACCTAGCCGACCTGGAAGAGAGGAACTTGGGCTGGTAGAGGGTGGAGTCAGGCAACTAACTAGTCCTGTGCTGAAAATTATCAAAATTCCAGCTCACTTAAGGGAGGCAGGCAGTAGGAAGTGCTTATTAACCTGCCAAGAGCCTATTTAGGGTCCCCTGGGAGGAGGGGGAGGCCTGGAAGAGGGTTGAGAGTCATTTCTCTGTGGTGAGTTTGGATACCAGGGTCCCATTTGAATTTCAGAAGGGAACTCAACCTGACCAGGAGAGATGAGGGAGGATCCGATCACTGAGGCTATCGCATCTTGCTGCGCCGGGAGAGAAAGCAGTAAGAATAGAAAGGGAGCAGGGACAGACAGGCTCCTAATCAGCAGGAATCTACCCAACTGCAGAGCAAAACCTGCCCTAGGGAAAGTGACTGGATAGCTCTCTAGTTAACTGACCCAGTGAGAAAGTTTAGCTCAGTGGACCAGCCTCTGCTTTGAATATATGAGGTCCCTGGTTCGATTCCTGACTCTCCTTGGAGTAGTGATCCACCGGGTTATCAAACACCCAGCTGATACTTTAGGACAGAGAACACATAGGCATTATTTTTGTATTAGCTTCTCTTGGGTCTCTTACTTTTCTTAAAAAAGGTCCCTTTTTAAAAATTTAACTTAGTTTACTCGCTAAAACCCGATTCAAAACCTGCAGAGGGCAGGCTGCTGCATAATTGATTGCTGAACAGTGGCAGCCTGAGAAGCTCCTCAGGCGCCTAAGAGGGAAGGCTGTTTTTCCTAAGTTTTTGTTTGATTGCTTGCTTGAGTGTTTGTTTTTTGTTCTTTTTCTCCCCCTCTTTCTCCCCCACCCCCGTTTTTTGTTTTGTTTTGTTTTGTTTCATTAGGTGCTGCTGTCTTGTTTCCCCTTTCCTTTGTTTCCCCTCTTTTGTATACTAATTTTGTCTGCCTATGCTATTTCTTTTCCTTCCTTTTTCTTCCTATCTCCTGCTTTCTGTTTTTGTTCTTCCATTCCACCTCTCTTTGTTTAGCCTTCAATTTTTCTTGTTTTTATTTCAATCTCTTCTATTCTCTGTTTTCTTTCTTTTTTAAACTTCTTTGCTTATTGTCTTTTCTTTTCACTTTCCCTCTCTTCTTATCATTCTGGCCTTTTAATTCATTCTAGATATTTTTCTCTACTCTGTTTTTCATTTCGTTGTTTGTACCCCACTTTTTTATTCTTATTCCTCTGCACTTCTTACATGAGTTAATTATTCATTTCCTAGGTCTTATATGGTTCCTCTTCTACCTTTTATTATTATTATTATTATTATTATTGCCCTTTTTCTCTTCTTACCTCTTTCCCTTTCCCTGGCCCTAATCTTTTTCTTTCAAGAGAACATAGACAACAGCAAGGAAAGAGAAAAAGAGGAACAAAGTGTCAAAGAGAAAACTTACCACACACACAAAAACAGCAACTAAATAAAACATAGTAGAGAGAGAAACTAATCAACTGAATAAACCCATCAAGATAAAGAGATGCCTAAACACCAACAAAAAATTATAAACCATACTAAGAAACAGGAAGACATGGACCAGTCCAATTAACAAATTGAAAACCAGGAGGAGATGCAGAACATGGAACAACTAATCAAAGCTGCCCAAAAAAATATCATGAACCAACTTAATGAAGTGAAGGAAGAGATTAAGGATATTAAGAAGACACTGGGAGAACATACGGAAGAAATTGTAAACATACATAAAAAGGTAACGAATATGATGGGAATGAAAGGCACAATCTAAGAAATCAAAAATACACTGGAAGCACATCACAGCAGATTTGAACACACAGAGGAAAGAATTAGCAATGTGGAAAACAATCTATCTGAAATCAAACAGATAGCAGAACAGATAGATAAAAAGATAGAAAAAAATCCAGCAGGGACTTAGGGATCTGAATGACAACACAAAATGCACAAACATATGCATTATAGGCATCCCAGAGGGACATGAGAAGGGAAAGGGGACAGCAGGAGTTTGGGAGGAAATAATAGCTGAAAACTTCCCAACTCTATTGCGGGAGATGGATGTACGTGTCCAGGAAGCGCAGTGCACCCCCAAACAGTATAAATCCCAACAGGCCTACTCCAAGACATATACTTGTCAAATTGTCCAATGCTTAAGACAAAAAGAGGATACTGAAAGCAGCAAGAGAAAAAGGACTATCACAAAAGAACTATCACATACAAGGGAAGCTCAATAAGACTAAGTGCTGAGCTCTCATATGAATCCATGAGGCAAGAAGGCAGTGGTATGACATAGTCAAAGTGCTAAAACAAAACAACTTCCAGCCAAGAATTCTCTATCCAGCAAAGCTGGCATTCAAAAATGATGGAGAATTCAAAATATTCACAGATAAACAGAAATTAGGAGAGTATGTCAATAAGAAACCTGCCCTTCAAGAAACACTAAAGGAAGTGCTGCAAGTTGAAAGGAAAAAAGAGGAGAGAGAGAGTTGGAGGAGAGTGTAAGAAAAAATAAAAAATAAAAAACAAAAAGAGAAATAAAAACAACATATGACATACATAAACCCAAAGACAATATGGCTAACGTAAGTAATTCCTTGAGAGTAATAACACTGAATGTTAATAGATTAAATTTACCAGTCAAGAGACACAGATTGGCAGAATGGATAAGGAAATATGACCCAGCTATATGCTGTCTACAAGAAACCCACCTTAGACCCAGGGATTCAAGGAGACTGAAAGTGAATGGCTGGAAAGCAATTTTACAAGCAAACAGCAACCAAAAAAGGGCAGGAGTAGCTATACTGATATCGGACAAAATAGACTTTAAATGCAAAACTATTTTAAGAGACAAAGACGGACACTATATATTAGTAAAAGGGGTAATCTTTCAAGAAGAAAGAACAATCATGAACATTTATGCACCTAATCAGGGCACCTCAAAATACATCAGGCAAATACTGGAAAAACTAAGTGGAGAAATATATGCCTCTACAATTATGTGGGGGACTTTGATACACCATTATCACCATTAGACAGAACATCTCAACAGAGATCAATAAAGAAACAAAGACTTTGAATAATACATTAGAGAATCTGGACCTAATAGACATATACAGAACACTACACCCAAATACAGCAGGATATACTTTCTTCTCGATTGCACATGGATCATTGTCCAAGGTAGACCACATGATAGGCCACAGAACAACTCTCAATGAATTCAGAAAGACTGAAATTATGCAAAGTAATTTCTCTGACCACAATGGAATGAAGCTGGAAATCAGTAAGGACCAGAGAACCAGATTAGGCACAAAGATATGGAAGTTAAACAACACACTCTTAGACAAACAGTGAGTCAAGGAGGAAATTACAAAAGAAATCAGTAACTACTTTGAAACAAATGAAAATGACAACACAACATACCAAAACCTATGGGATGCAGCAAAAGCTGTCCTGAGAGGTAAATTCATAGCCATAAACACATATATCAAAAAAGAAGAAAGCGCTAAAATTGAAGGCCTAACTGCACACCTAGAGGAATTAGAAAAAGAACAACAAACTAACCCCAAAGGAAGTAGAAAGAAGGAAATAACAAAGATTAGAGCAGAACTAAATGAAATAAAAAATAAAAAAAGTACTAGAAAAAATAAACAAAACCTAAAATCTGGTTCTTTGAGAAGATCAATAAAATTAACAAACCCTTATCTAGACTAACAAAGAAAAAAAGAGAGAAGATGCAAATACACAAAATAAGAAATGAGGAAGTGGATACCACCACTGACCCCACAGAAATAAAGAGTATCATAAGAGGATACTTTGAAAAATTATATGCCAACAAAAAGGATAATTTAGAGGAAATGGACAAATTCCTAGAAACATACAATCAGCCTACATTGACGAAGGAAGAAATTGATGAACTCAACAGACCAATCACAAGTAATGAGATTGAGTTAGTCATCAATAACCTCCCAAATAAGAAGAGGCCAGGACCAGACGGCTTCACAGTTGAATTCTACCAAACATTCCAGGAAGAACTAAAACCAATCCTGCCTAAACTCTTCCAAAAAGTAGAATTAGAAGGAATATTGCCTAACTCATTCTATGATGCCAACATTACCCCAATACCAAAGCCAAACAAAGATGCCACAAGAAAGGAAAATTATAGCCCAATCTCTCTAATGAACCTAGATGCTAAAATCCTCAACAAAATACTTGCTAATCATATTCAACAACACATCAAATGAATAATACACCATGACCAAGCGGATTTCATCCCTGGTATGCAAGGATGGTTCAACATAAGAAAATCAATCAATGTAATCCACCACATAAACAGATTGAAAGAAAAAAATCACATGATCATCTCTATAGATGCAGAAAAAGCATTCGACAAAAATACAGCACCCTTTCCTGATAAAAACACTACAAAGGATAGAAATAGAAGGAAACTTCCTCAACTTGATAAAGGGTATATATGAAAAACCCACAGCTAACATCATACACAATGGTGAAACCCTAAAATCTTTCTCTCTAAAATTGGGAACAAGACAAGGATGCCCACTATCACCACTCCTATTTAATATTGTGTTAAAAGTACTTGCTCGAGCACTTAGGCAAGAAAAAGATATAAAAGGCATCCAAATTGGAAAGGAAAAGTCAAAATTTCACTGCTTGCAGATGACATGATCCTAAACATAGAAAGCCCTGAGAAATCTACAACAAAGCTTCTAGAGTTTATAAATGAGTTCAATAAAGTCACAGATTATAAGATAAATGCACAAAAAGCAGTAGCATTTCTGTACACCAATAATGAGCAATCTGAGGAAGAAATCAAGAAAAAAAAATCCCATTTACAATAACAACTAAAAGAATCTAATGCCTAAGAATAAATTTAACTAAAGATGTAAATGACTTATACACAGAAAACTACACAACACTTTTAAAGGAAATCAAAGAAGACTTAAATAAATGGAAAAATATTCCCTGTTCATGGATGGGAAGGCTAAGATGTCTCTTCTACCCAAACTGATCTACAGATTTAATGCAATCCCAATAAAAATCAACACAGCATTTTTTACTGAACTGGATAAACTA
>JAQZBX010003284.1:0-66164 GCA_029593785.1 Cabassous unicinctus
CATAGTTGAGTTAAACTTGTTTCCTGTTCCCTGTTGGAGTCTGAATAGATAGTAAGGGCAGTCTGCAAGGAGTTTTCACTGCCTCAGGAAGTGTAATAAAAATCCATAATGGCACAGTGCAGGCTATCTAAAATTATTAAGTTTCTTTACATTTGACTGAAATAGTCTAACTTTAAGCTAGTGAAACTAAAATCACATGAGAGACAGATTAGCATAATGGTTAAGAGCACAGGCTCTGGAATCAGATGGTCTGATTTCAAATTGCAGTCTTAGTGCTTATTAATAAAACTTCAGCCAAGTTATACAACCTCTTCATGCCTAAATCTCCCTAGCTATAAAATGGAGATAATGACAATACTTCTTCCTAATCGTTATTTAATAAGTGCAGGTTGATTAAAGGCAAAAATCTATCAAAATAGAAAGAAAACATAATGAAAGACTGGGGGTCGTTGGTCTAATTCAAGCAAAAGAAATCCAACCATTCTGCTCAAGTTGTGACTTGTAATAGGAGAAAACATACTTACTTCATTGGAATTCAAAACTTTGTCAGTCCTCTGGCTCTGGATTAAATGCGGAGGGAGCTGTATGGTACCTAATTCCATTTCTCATTCTCTCCTCAAAGAAGCAAAAACATGTCCCTCAAGCCCCTGTAGGCCTCATTATCTTGCAGATATTTCAGACTCCAATATGTTAGCTATTAAAAAGACGTCACTCTTTTTGATGACACCATCCCTGGGTAAGAGCCATAGATAATAAAGCAATTGCCAACTTTCCCTGGCAAAACCACATGGCCAAGAGGACAATGGTGGAAAAAATTCATGACAGGGAAGGGAGAACAAATAATAAGGCAGAGAAAAATGTTAAATACTGGCTAAAAGACCATAAGCCAAAGGATATGATAAACAGGCATGGCTTGGAAGAATAGGAATGGTCCAGCTGGATGCTATTGCCAGAATCCAGTATAGGCCCAGCTACCTGGAACTGTAGCTACAACAGAAGAGGCCAGCACTGACTACATCCATAGATCTGCTAAACGGCTGAAGCCACCTCTGCCAGGGATAACAAAAAAATATGCAAAATATACAGGGATTAGCAATATTGCCAGAAAAGAGCAAGATGAAATTGGCTGGAAAAATAGAACCAAAAGCTCTAGGGAAAACAAATGAAAATATAGAAATGGAAAGTGAGGGAGACACTTGGAAAGCCATGTTGGTTGGAAGAAGGCATATAGTCAGCTCATTGGTTCTAAGCTCTCTCCATGAGCCTTCAAGAGTGACAAGGAGCCAGAGGTAGATGAGGACAAGGTTGTCTGCTGACTGGCAAGCTGTGCCTAACAGAGGAGAGTGAAATCATTCCCTGGATGCTGTCACTGGCTGGATTTGAAAATTCTGAAAGCTATTACCTCACTGTATTTTTTTACCATCAGTAAAATGGGAAAAATTTCACTGATACCAATGGACGCAGAGTTCAAAATGGTGGACAGCTTGGATGACAGAAATTACATGAAATAATTACCGCTTTTATTTCTATACTTATCATTTAAATGACCAGAAGTCAATGTTTGAGGTTGAACTGTTTGAAACTGCTGGCGTTTTACCATTTTTTACCTACAAATATAGGAAGTGCTTATATTCAGCTTCATAGATAGATAAGGAAGGAGACAAGATTTGAGTTATTTGGTTACAACAGTGACCTCTACTAATAGATTTTAACTGAGCTCCACCTTTCTTTACCCCATTCCCAGAGAAAAGTTCATTCTTTTGGATCTAAGCACGGATGAACTGGCTGTGGGGCTGGTTTATAGCTGACTTTTCCTTCTCCCTCCTTTTCCTGCTGTTACCATTCCTTAGGCACTCTTACGCCTCATCTCTCACTCCTCTTTCTATTGGGTGTTGTGAGAGGCAGAGGGTTCCTGTCTGCCTGAGAGGTGGTTCTCCACTCTATGAACCCGGCCTCAGGGCAGCAGTTACTTAAGAGGGGGTCACGGGAAATTCCTATACTCCGAAGTATCTTCCCCATCACCATCGGTGATTAGTTTTGTCTTTTCGGTTAACTATATCCTCATTAAGCACCCTCATTCAGCAAACAAATACATCCACTCCTGTAACACATTTTTAGACCACTATCCCCTACAACGTTATGTAGGGGGGCGCTGGACACCAAGAAGGATTGGGGCCAGCACATTCCCAGCAAGCAGCAGTGCTGGCTGGAAATACTGAAGACGAGCTTGACTTACATTTCCTCTTGCACCTCCTCTTCCTGATCCTATGGCTTTTTCAGTGCAGGACAACCCGTTAGAATTACTCACCCATAATAAATGCACATCCCCAAGATACAGGGCCTGCCGCTGGCTCCTTTCTGACAGTTCATGAGCTGTGGAATTTGAGTGTCCTGGTTCAGACCTCCAAGGGTGGACTCCATTGAGAGTAAAAGTGCACTCCTAAGACAAGCTTCTCTTTCAGCTGCACCAGTTCCCTGGGCTACGGAAGCACCATGCTATCTGGGACCTATTGTGGGTTCCCATTGAGAAGAATGAGGAAGGAATGGGGCTCAAAGAAGCCAGGAGTACTTCTCGATGGATATCTCTTTACATGAAAATATGCAGACCAGGAAATAAGTATGCCCCACCACAGCTCCCTCAAGCATTCTTCTCTTCACTTGAGAGAACACGGCTGTCAGCCTGGTACTGCACTCTGATGGCACTGCAACATGAGAGGCTTACAAACTAAGACAGACCCACATGAGACATTTTAAGAGAAGGAGTGGATGGCTGTATCCTCTTTATCGTTCCTCTCACAGTCCTCCCTACCCAAGCCTCTGGGTCATGCTGGGATGGATTGAGATCGACAAACCTGAACGTGTTTTGGTTTGAGGTTTGGCAAATTCTGTAACTCCAAAGTATTCCACAAATGTTTTGTGTTCTGCAAAACCAAAAAACATTGGCCAAGCACTTTCCCCCTCCCCCTAATTTTTAAGCCCATGTGTTTTTAAAGGAAATGTAATCCGTATGTTTTTTGGTACATTTATATGCAACTCATCAAACCATGCCCTTTTGTATGAGTCACTTGATGTCTAAAATGCACTGGGAAGATTCTTGGGTTTAAAAGACTTCTCTGTTAGCACAAGAAATGCAATAGATTAGGCACTGGTTAGAAGGTGATGAACTGGGTTCTGATACTGGTATAGAATAACCAGTTCCCTGAATAGGTGTAAAACATAGCTCCATGTCCTCACCCAGCACTTTTTCCCATCATAAAGAGGTATTAATAATTCTTGCCCTCATCAGATCCTGCAGTCAGTTAGTGAGAATTAAAGTGTAATTGCAGGTACTTTTGAGCTTTTCAAGAAGAAAAATACAAAGGCATCTGTACTTACCCCCCAATATTTATTTTAATCTAGCTTCTCAGAGTGCTGGAGGACTAAAATGGCTTCTACCTTTAAGAGTTCATTCTTGCCCTACTGTGGCACAGGTGACACAGTTTCACCTGTTAGGGAAGTTCATCCTGGCTTCCTGTCATCTACTAGAGAACACCTTGTTCACAGGGAGTTAGAGAGAAGATGAAAAAGTCATATGGAATAGTCTTTAAGGACAGGCTGAGAATATACAGACTGTTTTACGTGGAAAAGAAAAGGTCTTGGGTGGTTTGAGTAATGTCTTTAAATAGATAAAGGGTTTTTAGAGGAAGGATTCTGTTCTCCATATCTGTTGAAGACAAATAAGTCAAATTTAAGGTGTCAGCATGATGGAATGGAAAGAGAACTGGTTTTTTAAGTCAGGCAGGCTCGAATTTTAATCCCTGCATCCACTGGGTTACACTAGGGAAGCCGCTTAACCTCTCTGAGCCTCAGTTTCTCCATTTATAAAATACAGGTTGTCTTGAGGATTAGAGAAAATGTAAACAAAGGGTTTGGAATATCGTAACTTTTCAATCACAAGTATCTGTTGTAATTACCAATAGCATTTAAAGTAGCCTGCAAACATAATGAAGAATTTCCATGCCATAAGGAAAATAAAACAACATGCTGAAATGGGCTAATGAGGATCCACAGTTATACTTTCTTGATATCCTTATGGAGAAGAGCAGTCCACCTGCACAGAACAAATAACCACCTGGCCTTGATACAGGCCAGGGACAAATGATCTGTCAAGGTCCCTCCCCTCCCCAGTGGGGAGACCAGAGAAACTCAGCACTTGAACCGAGATGTCATCACAACTTCCTGGCTAGCAGTAAATCCTTCAAAATACAATGGTCTTATTCTCAAGGTCCACTTCTCAGAGCATAGGTCTAATGCTGATCAAGGCAGCCTGTATATGCCAATCTTCAATTCTATGCCATGTCTCTGCACTTCCTATCTCACACTGCTAAGCCACGTTCCTGGGCATGGACCATGTTCTGTAGTCACACAGACCTCCTTGATGTTCCACAAGCCTGCCTGGCACACTTTTATCTTTGCACTTCATCCCCCTGGAATCAGGCACCTGGCAATGTCCTTCATATCATGACAGTCCCTGGCCACCCTATAAAAGTGGCTCCCACTCTTGCACTATCTCCTAACCCAATTTAATGTTCTTCTCAGCGTTTGTCAATAACTGACCTGCATATATTTCTTGATAACTATGCAATACAGATGACTAACAAAGTACACCCAGATGGTAATTTCCAAGAATAGGGTTCCTGTTAATAGGAAAACACTTATTTAGGAATCAAATTCAACCTTAGAAAAAATGACCAGAAACTTTGAAGAATAAGGACTTCAATGGGAGAAAAGGGAAAGGAAAATGAAAACAATCTTTAAAGTGCCAAGAAGAAAAGGAACAAATGCTAGATGTTACTGGGTGTATAGAAAGAAGGAAAAAGACAGAAATAGTTGAAAAACTAAAGTCAGTGGTGTTGGCCCCTAGAGACAGAGATGTGTCTAAGACAGAAATTCTTAACTTTTGACTCTGGACCTCTTTGAAAATCCAAAGAAAGTTAGACCTCTCCCTAGAAAACTGTACACCCGCTCATCCACAAGTTTGCTTACAATAGTTGGGAGCTCACAGAACCCCTGAAATCCATCCATGGACTCCAAGCTAAAAATAATGCCCTTGTCACCCATGGCATACCTCCCAAAAGAACCTGTCCTGAAAGCCCTGTCCAAAAGAGGTACCATCAAGGCTGGTCTAGAGGCTTCTTTAGGAAAGGCCAGCTTCTTTCTGCCTTTGACCACCTCAAGATTAAGCCGAGAGTGCAGGGCCCTGAAAAGGAGGCAACAGCAAACAGCTGTCAGGCACACTCTGGGACCCAGAATAAGCCAATGGAAAAACAGGGAGAGGTACACAATCTTCACTGTTTAACTTTTGAAAATAAACACCTTTGTTTTATTTTAAATCAAGAATTGTGGAACAGGAAAGTCCTTGGCCTCGAGTCCACATGCCTGAGTTCGAGTAGCTTGACCTAGAATATGTTACTCAGTTTTGTCATCTATAAACTAAGGGTGCAAGTGTATTTTACTTTACTCAACAGATGTGACCTTAAAAAATTCTGAGGTTAAAAAAATGTATACAAGTCTCAATGTATTTTACATTTACTATAAAAGTTTTATGAAGAAATCTTTTCACAAATCTTTTTTCTAAAGGAAATGATTTTCAGCATATATCTGAGTTCTAATATAATGCACTACATATTTCACAAAGTGATCCTAAATACAATGCTAGATGGGCTATCTGAATACTTGCAGGAGGAATATCCAAAGATAATCAAGTGATGTCTCACTTGTCTAGCAGTATAACTGCTAACAATCTGAGTCATCCAGGTGAAAAGAAATGCCCCCAAATTACGAATAATGTCTGAATATTAAAGTAAACAGTTGTCACAAAGTCTATGCACTTTATAAGACACATGTGCCCACATTTTCTGGTTCCATATTGTTTATTTAAAAGTGAAAGTTTCTGACTGAATAACCACAGCTACATCTGATTTATCTGGCAATTTCAGTTCTCTCCGAAGTTTCTATGGGTAGCCGATTTTAATTTTATACAGGAAGAAGATGATTAGAAGGATTGAGAGAGAAGAAAGAAGAATGATCAGCCAGAAAAGTACCATAGTCTCTAAGGCCATTCACAGCAGGGGCTAGTAGCTCTACAAGCTTCAGTAATTCCTAAGAGTTTCATTATGTAGCAACCTAATCATAATGGTTATCTTAGGTCATTAAGAAAAGGTCAGGAAGCGGATGTGGCTCAAGCAATTGGGCTTCTGTCTACCATATGGGAGGTCCCAGGTTCGATTCCAGGGGCCTCCTGGTGAAGGCAAAAGGGGCCTGCACAGAGAGTTGATACAACAAGATGAAGCAACAAAAAGAGACACAGAGGAAGAAGACAATGAGAGACACAACAAACCAGGGATCTGAGGTGGCTCAAGCGATTGAGTACCTCTCTCCCACGTCAGAATGTCCCAGGATCGAGAAGAGAAGACAAGCCGACACGGAAGAATGCACAGTGAATAAACTCGCTTTACTAAAGCAGGAAGCATTTAATATATTTTGGAGATACTTCCTAGGGGAAAAAAATTGTTAATTTTTTTACAAAGTTTCAGTAATAATTATCTGGAAAATTTTATTTGTCCACAATTCCTTGTTTCCTGATAATGCAAAATAAATGAGACATACTGAAAGTGCTATAAATGCTAATCAGAAAAAAATATCTTTGAATGATAATAAATCACCATCAAATGTTCTTAAGGAACTGAATTTCATACCATGTAAGGGAAAAAAATACCACAACAGATTTGATTTGGTGATTTAGAGTGTGTTAACAAAGAATTTGGATAATTCGGCCATTTAGAGGCAGTTTTTTGATTCTTGGATCAGCTATCCATTTCTCTTTGCCTGAGTCTACACAGTGGCACAGTCTGCAGACATTTTTCCAAAAAGCAGGAGCCAGGGGCCACCAGTGGGGAGTGGGAGAAAAAAATGTCACATAGAAGAAAAATACCAGTGAATTTGTTTCCCTCTTATTCTTACCTGTTTCTCCCAGAATCTCTGAATCCTTTAGCAAAAGGGTTTCGGTCGATTTTTAATCTTGTGATCTGGAAACAAACAAAAAACATGAATTATATTTCTATTACTGATTTTCAGTAACTCCTCAAGAAAGAGCCAAACAATTGACTCCATTTCCCATTTTACTCAATTGGGCCTTCCCTGCCGGTAGGGACTGTTCATTCAATGACCTGAAATGATCACTTAAAAGACACAAAAAGTAGCTAGATCTTTTTCCAGGGTTTCACCCAAAGAAAAGTCTACAAATGTGTGCCTGGCCAGAGCAGGATCCAGCCCATCTCATCCAGTTTCCACAGCTCCCCAGGAACTCAGAAGCAAAGAGGCAGTTTCATAAAGCTAAGCAAATCTGCCAATCAAATTGTGTCACCCAGGCCAGATGGGTCCTTAGGGTCCATCTGGTTCAACCTCCACTCAATGCACAATTCCTCCTCGATTGCATCCTATCTTAGTCCCGTCAAACTCTGCCATGGTTGTATATATTACCGTTGTACCTCTAGAGTAGAAAAAGCTTGACCAACAAATTCCATATGCGCTCTATTGTTTCCATTTTCAGTCTTGGTCATGGGAGACATTTTGATACCTTTGTGTCTAAACCAGATGTTAATGACTCATTGTTTTCAAGCAATGGAGACATGGAGGTGGGAGCTAGGAAGCTCAGGAAAGAAGAGAAGGCACTCTCAATGGAGTGCAATTCTAGAAATAAGGGAATCTCGTTAATTAAGTCTATCTTAATATCTCTGATAATTGTAGAACTTATCGCTAGGACAGCTGAAGTCATTTCCTATATTGCAAATCTCTCCAAAGCCCTCTTCTGTCCCACTTCCTCAGAATGGGATTTCCCAAAGTCACAGTCTTTAAAAGTCTTTAAAATGCAATGTGAGAATCTGACAAACAGACTCTGCTTGAAAGAACCATGCTGACTTCAAGGTTCTTTTTCTCCCTAAACATTCCTTGCCTCCAGAACGGCACACCAATAATGTTGCATTAATAATGTAGCAAAAGCAATTTTACATCTATTTTATGGCCCAGAGCAGGCGCCTGAAAGTTTGGCTTTCTAAAGTCCAGTGTCTGCCATGTGAATGCTGTATTGAGTTTAAAGAGTATCATGCTTTTCTTGTTTTTGACTTAAAATCAGTTTCTTTCTTCTTCCATAATCCACAGCAATAAACCACATGCCACTTTTTCTTTTCAAGTCGGGGTTATAATATTTTATTTTCTCTTTGAAGATGGTTTATCCTATCCAACTCATTTATGATAGGGGTTTCTGATATATGATTGTGCTGCCATGTTTTGGGAGCCTTCACAAACCTCTATAAATATCATGACATTCTGTTTCATGGGCCTGGGAGAAATCGTTGAAAACCTGGTTCCCACAACTCACTGGATCCCAGGCCAAGGGATCTGATTTAATGGACAAATGTCACCAAATGTTAAGGAAAACTACACTTCTACACTTGTTTCAAAGCTTTTATGTGAGACTTAGAGAGCTTTAGGAAGAGTGTGGTTGTGCCACTCATTATTTATTTATTAGCCAGTGCTTTTTGCATACAAAGCAATGTGACAGACAACATAAGTGACATTGAGTGTGTACAGACACTCTATGGCTATATATAGTTAGCTTTTTCCCCTACGGCACTTATAATTCAGGAGAAAAAAAGAACAATTATATAGTAAAAATTACATTATAAAACAGAAAGTGATAAGAATCACAATAAAGGCAAAGTGCCATGAGAGTTTAGGGGAAGCAGCAATTGCTCCGAGTTGAAGGGTTCTGAGGTTTCACATTGGAGGTAGCAGATGTGCCAAGCCTGGAAGGATATGTAGGATTTTTTTAAATTTATTTACTTTTTATCCATTTTAAAGCCCCCTCCCCATTTTTGCTGTTTTTGTGCCCATTCATTGGGCAATTCTCTGTATCTGTTTACTGCCCTCTCCTCTCATCCTTCTCCTCCTGTCTTCACCAGGATTCGATCCTGGGAACCTCCAACGTGGGAGAGAGGTGTTCTGCCACCTGCGCCACCTCAGTTCCTGGTTTCGGGCATTTCTTGTCTTGGCTCTCCCCTGCGTCTCTCTCCTGTTACGTCATCATCTTGCTGCGTGGTTCTGAAGAGCCTGGGGGGCTCACCTGCTTGCAGGGCCTGATGGCACACCCGCGCTCGGGGCCTGGAGGCCCGCGCACCTTCTATATTTTTCTTTATTTTACTGGGAGGTCCCGGGGACCAAACCCAGTTCCCTCCATATGGAAAATAGACACCCAACCATTTGAGCCACATCCGCCCCCTAGGATTTTAATAGATAAAAAAATACAAGAAGGGGAGAAAGGAACAAGAGAAGCATTTCATATGAAAGGCCCAATATAAGCCAGAGCATAAAAGTGGAAAAGTATGAAGCATTTTCAAGAAACATCATGGAGTCCAATTTGACCAGAGCATAGGATACTGGAAAAGGAGTCCTGACAGAGAAGGCTAGAAAGGATGGCTGGCTTGAGGCCACATCATGGAAAGCCTCTGTTAACCTGGCTAAGGCATTTAGATGACCCGACAAGCAGAAGAGAGCAATTTTAGCTATAGGAACCAAATTGCAATCCCAGTTCAGGCTTCTGCTGACAACCTGGGCTGTGCCTACAAATGCCAAGGGTATCAAGGACAATAATTTGGAGGCACACACTAATGTATTTTCAATTCAATAATCGTCAGTTTCTGATAGTCCCATGGTGTCCATATCAAGTGGCTGCCTGGTTAACTCAGAGCTTATGAGTGTCTTCCGTAGAATAGAAAGGAATACAGATAACAGCTGGGTCATGGAAGCCCAACTATCCTGTGGAAGACAAGGAGATGAAATAAGATTAATTCTCATCAGAGAGAAAAAGAAGTAGAAAATCCTCCCCTTCCCCACAGTGGAACATGCGCAAAGAAGAACCAGAGGGGAAGCAGGCAGTCAGCCTGACATGTGCCTTAGCTGCCCCTTCAGTCCAAACCCCTTGGGAGGCAGTAGGGAGAGGAGGGAGCCTTTGAAACTCATTTGGAAGATACATGGTGGTGGCCCCATCAGAGTCAAAGTGCCACCTGGTCTGATTAAGCAGAAAGAGGCCTGAGTTAGCTCTCCAGATGTCCCACAGTTACTCGGGGGTGGGTAAGAGACTCAGAAGTCCTCGCATGCCATGATGGGGGTGGCAGGGTGATCCTGACACAGAGGTGCTACAGCCTGGCCTGGAGTCTAACAGAGACGGATGAGACCTGAGTGAAGCACAGCCAGCAAGGGAGGCCCATAAGGCCCTGGCTGGGGCAAGGAGCAAAGCTCAATTTCAGTAGTCTCCAGTCAGCAGAGTATATCAGCACAAGGGTCCCAAGACCAGACCCGACTACCCAAAGCAGAGGCCAGTGAGGGCCCAAAGAACAGCACAGAGATCTCCATGTAGACCCGAGGTCCCATTTCCATGCAATGTGGGGACTCATAAGCCACCCCCACCCCTGCACACACCCCATACAACTAGAGGCCATCTGGATGTAGAAGAGGGAGGGGAAGAAAACCTGGGGGAAAAATAAAACTAAACATCTGCCCAAAATAAACCAAGTTACATGAGGAATATTTAACCCAAAAAAGAATTAGAAACTGCATTCATTTTCCCCTACCCTACCCCAATACAGAGGACTGGGCTTTTTAGGAAAATTAGATCAGCTATAGAAAATGTGTATATACACACATACACAAACGATTATGAGTATCAGATCCAAATATAGCTGTCCAACTCCACCACCCTCAAGACACTACCTTAGACCAGGCCACTATCATCTCCCAACTAAACCAATCTAAATGGCCTTCAAATGGATCTCCTTGCTTCCATTCTTGTCCCTGTCCAATCTCTTCTCTACCCAGCACCCAAATAAATGATCTTTGTTAACGCATAATTGGATCGTGTCATTCTCTTCAGTAGCTACCTACCACTGCACTCAGAATTCAATCCAAGCTCCTTAAGGGACCTGGCAGCATGCCCTGTGTCCTGCCCACCCCTCCAGTCCCACCCATACTTCTCTCCCAGGTCCACTGACTCCAGCCCACAGGGCTGTTCTCACTGCTTGAATGGGCCCAGCTCCTTCCCTGCTCAGGTCTCCCACACTCACTCTACCCCCAGACAAGAAGAGTCTTTTCCCTACTCATCCTAAATCTTAGTCTAAATGTTTATCTCCTGAGAGATTTTTGTCCCTCATCATCCCTCCTACATAGACTACTCCTGCTACTCTCTTTAACTGCACTCTGTTTATTTCCATCGTTGCTCTTAACCCAATTGCTAATTATGCATTTATCTCTCTGTGTACATATTTACTCTCTATCTCTCCCTTTGGACTATAGGCAGGAATGTGTCTATTTTATATATCATTTTATTAACTAGAACCTAGTATGACACCTGGCATATTTTCATGATCAATGAATAATTTGTTAATGAATGAGCGAATGACTGAGTAAATGAATGAATGATGATATAAGAACCAGTCCCAAAGCCATGATGAGCCTTACAGAAACCAGACCAAACAACCCTCTCAATCCTATCTGATTTTGCTGCAGGCATTACAGACGAAAGTCTAAGATGTCCTTCCAGTCAGAACTAGGTCTTTTAGTAACTTCTGTGCAGCTCAAGCTATTCTGCAGCAGTCAGGTTCAAGCTTGGACCAGTGGTAATGAGGAGCCATGGAAACCATAGAGGCTGTCAAAGCACATTTCTTCACTGATTTTATTTCCATGACTTTATTCTGATTCATGCATATTGAAGACTGTGGCACATAAGGGGGTGGTTACTGACTTACCACCATTAATTTTAATCATTTTTACTGGGTTTTTAGCCTGGTAAGAGAGAGGCAGTTAATAAGTGAGGTATAATTCACGGTGCACAGTGCAGACATAAACAGCACAACCTGAAAAAGGATATGAAACTTGAATATCCTGTGTATGATTTTATAGTACCAATGCTGAAAGGGCTCTCCCTTATTAACAATCTCTTGGTTATTTTCATTTTTTACCATATTGCTTATGGTAAAAAAAAAAATCTCAAATTTTCCATTGGAATAAAAAAATAAATCCTTAGCCTCTATGCAAAAAAATATTCAGCAGTAGCTTGATTGGAAAGTTAGAGCAAAACTGGCTCAGTAGTTTAGGATAAAATAAGTGGCTCAAAAATCCTATTGGATTTGCTTACACAAACCTTGCTGTGGTTTCAGACTTCCTATCTAGTTCATGTGGCCAGTTCTCATCAAGAAATGAGACTATTACCAGGGGAAAACAAAGTTGTGCCTTCTGAAATCTAGTTTTCTGTTTGGGAAAAAAAAATCAAGGTTCAGAAGTCTTTTTCCCTTAGAGAAGACAAAGATGTAGCAATGGAAATTTCCTGCTGATTCCATGAAGACATGCTGGCATCAGTTTCTTCCAAAAAGAAGCAGAGGGTGTACAGTCACCTTTATTCCCACCTCTTATACCTTATTCTCTACAATGAGATTCTGAGTATGGCATGCCTTCCTCTCTACTATAGACCTGCCAAGTTGGCACTGAAAGAAAAAATAATAGTAATAATAACTTCACTGAGTTAGTAGCCCTGTGAGTCTACAGGTCAGTCAGCAAGAGTGGGGGCAGGGGATGGGGAAAGGGAAATACAAGCATGAAATATTCAACTGAAATAGAAATGCTTTCTTCACACTTCATTACTACTTTATCCAAAGAACCAGAACCACAAATATATAAGGAAACTGGCATTAGAGCTGTGCTGGCTAATCATTCAGTCAGTCAGTCACTTGCCAAGCATACATTCAGTGTATTTGCTGAGAAAGACATGAGTGTCTTAGAATTATGGAGATGAAAGAATCCTTCATCTTAAATTAGTGATTTCTGGGCTTCAGAATTCATACATCAATTCTAATACCTTGCCCCCCAATGATTAACATTGATATCCCAATTTTTTATTCTACCAGGTGAAGACAGTTAACATCTATCCACTAGCTCCTGCTATCATCATTTCATAAAAGAAATTATATTTTATTATCAAAAAAGTAGAAAAGACAAAATAGAATAATGTAAATAATGTACAGCCTTTTAAATTGAATATGTGTGCATTTGAAAAATCCCTACATTATCCTTATTTTTTTTAAGCTAACCACAAAAAACTTCTCCATGGATTGGTAACTGGGAAATACTGATCCAGGCCAACCGTCAGTTTGCAATTGAGAATGTTGAGGTAGAATGACTTGTCCAGGGCAACAAGGCCAGTAGGCTGCAGAATTGGGTCTAGAACTCGTTTCCTTACTTCCAACCTGGTGTTTTCTGACCATACCACACTGTCATTTATAAAAGGCAAAGCTTTTGTACTGAAAAGCTCAAAATATTGAGGGGAAAACTGGACACACAACACACACACACAACTATGAGAATGTGAGAAAAGATCATGAGACTGGAAACCATTTCATTTCAATTCCATCCCCTCTACTGTCCTTCCTTCATTGTGTTTCTCCAAACAAGTTCTTGAGAACACGGAGGAACTCCACTATTTTCCTCTTTACTCTTTCCTAAGTCTCCCAATCATTCCTTTATAAAAAAGACGATTAAATAATTTTGTCATAAAATGTCAATTGTTTTTATTCTAGAAGGTCAAGGGAAATAAAAACATAGCAATAGATGAATATAGCTCACAAAAGAGAATAATTTATAGCATCTGGCATCTTCATGACAAGTCTGAAAATTATTGTTAGGTAAAGGCTCTGACCTACAGGATACAGATTTCAAGTTTCCCAGGGGGAATGACCTGAGGTTATTTTGCATTATTAGAAGGCACTGTATTTATTAGATCATATCTACACAGCCAAAAGAATTGTTAAAGAATTACACTTGTTGATTTATCCAGGGATTGGGGGCTTGTAAAACAGGCAAAAGCTGTTATTTTGATCTCAAAATGACCGCAATTGAGTATGACTCATCTATTTTGAACGTCAGCACATCATGAATTCACCAACATGACATGAAGACAAAGAGATCAAAGTAGTTACCCATTGATTCTAATCCCTTTGAGAGTCAACGCTGCTCTTTCAGTTCTCCACAAGCCACTTTTTCCTTAACGAACATTTCATTAAGGAAAATTGTCTCTACTCCCCACTCTCCTTCATGCCTGTGCAGACCCAGCCATGGAGCAATGTAGGCTGATTACAATTAATTGGATGCCAGGCTAGTGTCATTGGATTTATATCTATTCCCCTACTTAGTCCTCATAATTCTATGAAGCGGGTACATTTTCAGAACAGGAAACACAAGTTGAAATGGATTAGGACACTTGTTCAAGGTCACACAGCTTGTTGGTGGAAAAGGTCAGAAATCAAGCTAGGTGTGGCTGCTGCCAAATCCCATTTTAACCATGGTATCCTGCACCCACCAAACCACCACCGCCCCCGCCCCAGCTCAGATGTAGAAAAATATATATTTATACAAGTAGAATGTAATCAGGGGCAGGAACACTACCTATGAGAGAAGGCTGAAGAAGTAGAGGGATTCTGGGTACCCATGTTTGGTTCCCTTTCTTTGCCACCGTGAGTTGTAGCTTTCTAGTTTCAACTTGGATTACAAATTGCTCTCCAGGTCTCCAGAACTAATCTCAGCATTCTAATTTGCTCTACAAAGGAAGTTCTAAAGCTGGAATATTTATTGCCACATCTCTCCCTTCACAAGAAACTAACGATTAAAACAGTGGCTGGGGAGGAGTCTTGGAAAAGTCCAATCAGTCATTCAAAGAGCTTGAACTCTTACTCACCCTCTTCTGAACCACAGCTAATCCCAAGGTTCCAGGCACTCCAAATACCATGTCTATATTGCTGCTGCATTTTGTATGAGAGTTTGAAAAATATTGGTTACTCATGTTTTCTGTAGGGACCCTCCATGGCCCCTGAAATTTTACTATCTAAAGAGTTTAAGAGGATTTAATGGTTTTTAAATAGAACTCAAAGCCAACGAAAGTTCTGCCTCTGCTTTAGTTCAAAGGTGGCATCCACAAGGAAAAGCTGAAGTTGGGAACACTTTACAGCCGCTTAGAAAGTCCAACAATCATTTAATACTTAACATTTATTGGATTAAGAGGTTGTTGTATATCAAATTCCTCTGAAAGTAAAGAAAGCCTAAATAATCTTATCCAGATGCACAATGAAAGACAGAAATAGTCTTTACATAGGAACCAAAGATTACATAACTCACCTTCACCTGCCTGGCACATAGTAATATCAATATTTAATAAATGAATGTTTTTCCTCAATTGCTTTCATTGTCAGAGCCCTGGTTGAAAAGCAGAGTATCCAATACAAAAGGTACTGAGTGATAGTATAAATTTATTTTGCTTCAAGCAGGCCCAAAATAAAAGTATACAGATTTTTCAAACAAGATAAACAAATAGAAGGTCTTTGTTTTAGAAAAGGATTCACTGCAGGATCCTACTAATTAGACAATTTGCCAAAAGATGAAATACAATCCAGTTCACAAAAATGGTATTCACATGTAATTTTTAAAAAGGGAATTGCATAAAGTGAGACCACCTGTAAACCCATCTAGTTACCCTCCTCAAAAAATACATGTATCATTGTATAGAAAGCCCAGAATAATTCCAGACATGGCCTCTCCTTCTGCCTCCCCCCACCCACACACCTCTGCCTTTCACCTGGCTGCTTGATATGTGTGTTGCAATATCAGGTAAAGCCTCAACTCTTCAAGGAAAACTTCCCTCTTTTCCCAAACCAAGAAACACCCTGCTCACACTTCTTTCACTAAACTATTCCACTACATAATCACTATGTATTTATGTGTCTTTCACTCAACTAAAACTCCTCTCTCCTTAAGGAAGAAGTAAGTCTTAATCAGCTCAATTTCTCTACTAAACATGGAAAATGGTAAGTTCTCAATAAGTGTCTGCAGAATGAATGAACAATGACCGTATTGCAGATACAAAAACATACAGATGTTGGATGTGGCTGGTGAATACATGGAGACAAATATAGTCAAAGTGTCAATGCAAGTCATGGTTCTTAGTTAGTGTTTGAGAGGCTTGATGAGTTTGATATGTCCTGATGGAAGGATACAAAGAAAACTGCAGATGAGAGGGAAAGTCTAAATTAAACCTCAGTATTTACAAAGGAATCCTACATGATGAGCAGTTTGCCTGGACTTAGTAGAGATCATGAACGTAGGTGCAAGTACAGAGAGACGTGAAAATAACTTAGGAGGTTTGTTCCTCTCAGTCAAAGAACTTGTCTATGATCTAAATCTAGACTACACCAGCTGCTACGAGGCATTGCAGTGTTGTCATCACCAATGTCCCATGTGTATTGCAAGACTGGTGTCTCACTTCCAACTCAGTGTCATGTAGAAGGACTAAGTATTTCTCACCAAAAGCAAAAATAAACTCCTTTAAAGGAAGCTGCAGCAGGAAAATCCAAAGGGCAGTCTCTTACCTGCTGGTTCTGATAGGCTGTGACTGTGGTGAACACAGTCTCAGGAAAGTTGAATGTTTTCACCCCATCTCCAACAGGGACAGGCTTGGTGGGCGAAAGGTCACTACTGAAGTCTTTGCGAATCACATGAACTCGAGGTTGGTATTTGTGCATAGAGTGCAGAATGATCTAAAATGAGAAGGGGAAACATTATACCAGAGTTGGCTTTAAGATCCCTACATCACTTCAAGCTCTTGTGCAAAATAAACCACAGATAGAAGCACTGTGAGAAGAGCACAGGTTGGAAGTGGGATGCCCAAGAAACTGGAGGTCAGTGTACCTGCTCATGGCAGGAAGGGCCAGTGCTAGAACAGCATGAGATGGAACTATACAGCAGTAGCTTGACTGAGAGGTCTCAAAACCTCTGCCATGTGGCAAGTTATTCCTGACAGCTTCAAATTTTCAGCATGGTCTTGTGCTACCTTTAAATTTTACATGTTATTATTTTGCAGTGGGTATTTTGTTTATGGAAGTTCTTTTATGTCATATGAGAGTGAATAGTATATATATGTTCTCCTTCCCTCAGAAAATTGTCATTTCCTTGAAGATAGGAGCCATGGTTTTATCTTCTTTTCAATCTTCCCATAGCACCCAGTTTGGATCTTGGCATTCAGTAGGAACTCAGTATATATTTTACTGCCAAAGATAAATTTATAACATTAGGTGTTCCAGTTATACCTGGAAAGCCTCAACATGTGGTGTTCTTTCATAAATTCATAAATTTCTTGACAAATCAGCCAAAAATGTCACTTAAGCTGTTCCTTTTAGTTTATCGCCTTGTGAGCTACTCTACTGGATATTATTTCTTTTACCGTTTTTTAATTTGTCATGTGTTTCTATCTTACCTCCCTGACTGGATTGTAAGTCCCTGTATCATGAGGGCTTTGTCTAATACAATGCAACCTGATGCACAGCAAAGGTTTGCTAAATGTTAGCTTTGTAATAAACTAAATTTCACAGGAGGAAAAAAGCTCTTATGCTCACTCTTAAGACTTCAAATGGCATGGAGATTCTTATTTTACCTGTTTGAGTGAAAAAGTCTGAGGCTAGTCATCTTTAGAGGAAAGGGGGAAGAGGGGAGAAAAAGGAGATGGGGTTCTTTAACTCACATGTCCTTGATCATCCAGTTCATTGTTGGTCAGCTTGAGTTTGTCAAAACTGACCACCTGTCTCATCCAAGTGTCTCCAGAAGCTAGAGAATCGGGGTGGATATAAACTCTTGGGGGCACAGGAGAATCTGCATTGCCGGCCACCATCCACTTGGAGCTGTGATACACATATCTGAGATAAAAAGGGAAAGGAGAGAATTCAGAGACATACGGAGAGGGGACAGAGACACAGGAAACAAATAGAGATAAGAGACAGGAGAGGCAAGAAAAGTATTGGCAAGAACAGAGAAGTAATAGGAATGGACAGAGAATATGAGGGAGAAAGGCAGAAGGGTAGATAACCAGGGAAAATGAGGAAATGGAGAAAGAGATGGGGGGAGGGGAGATAAGTATTGTGGTTTAATGATCAAAGCTACAGCTCTCACAAGAAAAACATTCTCACAGTCCCTTTCTTTCTTCTCTCTTTCCTTGCCATGCACCCCTGTGTGCAAACAGGCATCCTGAACCCACATGCTTAGCTATAGAAAAGGTATTTTACTGCAACCTTTCACCTTCCAAATGCAAACCATATAATCCCATGGCCACTTGTTCAGGATTTGGTACCTTATTAAAAACATCTTCCATATTGTCCTATAAAACACAGCCATGTGCAGAGACCCTCCAAGCCTCTCACTTGTTAACTATTTCCTTGCTAAGAATCTGAATTTTGAAGCATTTCGACGGGAATGGAGGGCCTTTGCATTAGTGTAACCATTCCCAGAAACACCACCAAATCTTCCCAGTTAGTGTTCTCTTTGATGACCCTACTTTTGAGCTTCATCATCTTCCATGTTATCTTCCCACCAAGCCACTGGAAATAAGATATTCCTGGTAGCAGAGTTCAATTTACCAAACTTTGCCAATTGCCCTATAGTTCTGGATAGCATTCTCCAAGAATCCGACACTTCCTTGCTTCTCAATTCTAAAGGACCAAGTGGGACCTGGACCCTGGAAAACAGAGGCACTCAATCCAAATCACAACTCACAAGATTCTCTAAAACAGATCTGAAGCATCTCCTCTCCTAAATCCTGCAGTCCAGGCCATGACTCTCTTGGCCAGCTCTCTCTGCCTCCCACACTACTCCTGGTCTTCCCTATTCATTTTTTACCTACAAATTCATGGGTTTATGGCCAATTTCTCAGACTTTAGATGTTTCAAAACTGAGTCATGTTCACTGATTTGACTGAGTTCTCAAAAGATCAATTAAGCCATAACTTATTTCTGAAAAAAACAATGCATAAGCCATCCAAGAGAAATGGAGACTTTGTTGGCTTTTAATGCCTTTGAGGGAAAGTTATTTAATCAAACTAACTCACAACCTCTATTAATGAACAATAATTTTCCCTAACAAGATAATACAACAGATATATGGTTGAATGCACTACACTGGCCCCCTTATCCTTTCCCTCTCCAAAATAAATCATCTCAACTCATTTAGAACTTCATAAACCCTATAATTCAATCTATTAATGATTTTCAAAGGTAAATGAATTGATTTTTAAACTTAAGATTGACCCAATTTTTCCTACCCTAGAAGACACTATATATCTCCACTCTCTCTTTAGACATAGGGAGTATTCCAAACCAAACCATTACTGAGCCGTGATTTCTTACCTCTAGTTACTACTTCCTACCTGGTGCTCTGCTGCAGGTCATTGGCATATCCACCGATCCTTGCTGCCTGTACAATGCATTGTTAAAATACTTCATCTAGTGAGTTTAAAGAACCCTCTTGGAAAGTTGGTGATGCCCACAATTCCACATCCCATGGTCATCATTACCTGTATCTTTTATTGTCCACGGGTACAATATCCATTGCTATGTAGTACTGTTGGTGTGGATCCAGGCCAGTGATTTTTACTCTCATGGCAGGAAACATTCTCCTGTGAAGGAGAAAAAGGTAGTAGGCTCAACAATCATGGGTCAAGAAATATCAGGATTAAAATCTTGAAGAGACTCTTCTTATTAGCCCAATGTTCTCAATTCTCAAAGTTGGCTATTTTTTTTTTACTTTGGAAACAACACTATAAAATATGCTGGGAACTTATATTGCTGAAATAGCACCTCTTCTCAGCTTAAATTGACCTATTTGATGAGTTATGCACTCATAGGGCTTTTATCATACCTTGTTTCATATTATTAGTCAATCTAATATATATGAATAGAAATATGTGCATATATCCATACATATATTTCTTACCAGACTATAATTTTCTTGAAAATAGGTACCATAATTCATATACTTATTACCCAAATAGCTTATCACAATTTATTGTAGGTGATCATGAAATTTTTTGGTTGCTTAAGTCTATTCAAAAATGACTACTCTAAAAATAAGCTCTCAAGAAAAGAAGAAGGGGCTACCTGTCCCCAAGCAAAGGGCTAAAACTTTTTTAAAGCATAAAACTGTAGAAAAATTTCTGAGTTCTCAGGCTGTCAATGTGTGTGTCAGAGAAAGGAACCTGTAGAATTGGGAGAAAATACCAAACGAATTCTAGTGGTCTCTGGACAATACCTTGTTTCTACCACAATGGCTCGTTAAACTTGCCAAAGCAAGTGAGGTTAGGATATGGCACTTTACAACCACTCTCATAATTGAAGAGAGGAGAGGAAAGAGCAGCCCAAAAGAGGTATTGAGTTTCAAGTAGTCTAGAATAAAGTTCATCATTCTTCTGTAACCATCAGAAAAAAGAAAAACACCAAGTTCTTTGTGTGTCATTCATTTAGGGCTAGACATAAAAAGTGCTCAGTTCAAAATTTGGACTGCCTCGAATGTACTCTAGGATACTTGTATACAAAATACTGCATTAAGCTTAACCATCTGGGGCCAGTTAGTGGAGCTGGGCAGAGCACGGTGCTAATGAGGTCAAGGTCACAGGCTTGATCCGCATATGGCCTAATTGGCTTTGCTCCATTTCAAGGCCATAGACCATACTCTGACCCCAGACAGCCATCTTGCAAATGTGCACTGGCTGGTTACATGTGGGGCTCTCTGTTCTAGACATACACTCAACTACTCCTCTTGTAAAAGCAAATGTCCACTGGCAGAAGGTCAGTAATATCATACTCATATTTGAGAGAAAGCACAAGAGAGACCATAGATCTTTAACAGGGTTGATATATATGTAAAGAATAATTTATAACCATTTTTTCTTTCCCACTTTTTTACTTTTCAGAAACTTATGTCAGTATATTATTGTAGATTTTCTTCCCTTATCTTTGCAAGTGTAATTAGAAAACCTATATTTTAATCTTGCCCAAATGAAATTTGATAGGAGGCTATGCATAATGACTAACTCACCATTCATTGCAGGTGAGGCACTTTCAGCCATATTAATTCTTTCCAAAATCTTGGGAACCTTGGTGTATGCATTAAATGCAGATCATACCATTCCCTTCTCAATAGCGATGACTTATGATTAGCCTGAACATATAAATAATCAGAGAGCATCTTAGGATAGGGAGAAGGTCCTCTCACTTGCTACCTGAGATAAGAAAATGTGGTTCCTCTTTGCCACCTACAGAGGCTGTGTTATATTAAGAGACATGTATTTCTTTCCTTGGTGACTTCCAGAAAAAGAGATAGATGTTTTTTAATTCAATCCCTGTTTTGTCTGGAACACTTGCTATGTGACCTTGACTGGAGAAGCTACTCTTCTCTTCCCAGTACCCAAGTTCTAAAATGAACGAGCTGTCTGATTTTGGATAAGTAATTTAACCCCATCACCTATATATAAAACAAAGGAATGAGACTAGGTAATCTCTAAAGTCCCCTCCTGCTTTAAAATCCTATGACTATGCTTGAATTATCTTCCTAAAAATTTAACAAAGTTGCCTTTACATTTTGCCAGTATTTTAGCACAGAAAACCACGTAAAGTCATAACTCTGAAGAAAAGTTAATCTTACATATTTTACGAAATGAGATGTGTATTTGGTTTTAATTTTATGTCTAAATTTAAGCCAGTTCTTTATCTTCCAAAGCCATTCATCCCTGCCAGCACCTCTGTCCATGGTGCTGATTATACGGATCGTGTTGGTACTTTCAAAGATTGGAGGCTCTGTAGACAGCAGTAGCTCTAAATCAACAGGATTACAGTTTGGGGTGTGGGAAGAAGAGAATGGTGATTAAGATCTTCTGAGAAGGAAGAAGGACAGAGGGCCGTGTGTAACCAAGGTCCTAAGAGAATGGAAATCATAATAAAAATCAAAAAGGACACTGTTTAGGAAGAAAAATGAAGCGAGAAGGAAGAAATTCCCTGGACCAATCAGGAGGGAATGAATGAAATGCACAGAGGAGAAAAACCTTTTGTAAGTTTCTGAGTTGTTCCAGACTTATCTGAACAGAATTACCTTGGTAGCAACAGCTACAGCTGAGGCAATCCAATGCAGAAGCAATGAATGTAGTTTTTAAATTTAAACAAAGAATTCCAATATGACTGCATGTCTGTGTTGGGGAATACCTGTACATATTCAGGTAGCAAAGTGAATTTTTAAATACAGAGATGTGGAAAAGGAACTTTTGCAGAAAGAATCATGAGATAAGGTTACAGGAGAGTTGTCAAGGATGTGCATTCGCCAAAGAACAGGGAGTGAGGTGTGCAATATCAGGAACAAGAGTGACTGGAATACACAGACCCAAGAGTAGTAAAGTGAAAACCCAAAATAAAAACTGGAGAATCTTGCAGACAAAAAAATTAATATTTTCCCTCTCACCAAACCAACTCCCTTACCAAAAACTTTTTTAAAAATTAAAATAAAAGCATTTTCCTTGAATTGCTCTGTTTTCCTTCAAGCTTTAATAAAACCAAATGTAGACCAGGAACAGACTGTGAAGTCCAAGCAATGAAAAGGAGGCAGTGCTCCTTCTAAGAACCCTTTTAATGGTTTCATTCACTAAGAAAAATTAGAGAAGGAAAAGGGTCCCAGAATAAAGAGAAAATGAACAAGATTTTCATGTTCATTTTAACCTGATGTCTTAATCATGCTTTATGGTACTGGGAGGTTTCTCTATATGCATTCAGGTGAATTGGGCCCAATTAAACAAGTGTTTTACTTTAAATGTCCATGACATGCAGACAACTTATGAGAAGTGAGGTGAGTCTTTCTAGGTCTCCATGGCACGTGACACTATGTAGAATGGCTTTGAAAATATGAAAGTCATATAATCCTCTGGGTTAATGTCAGTGAACTATTCCTATATACTCAAAGCTTAGTTTCACCTAATTCATTTTCATTTTGAATCCAAAGGGCAAGAACAATAATGGTTTCTTTGTAGTGCAGAGTCATAGATAGTGAAAATCATGCTTCAGAGCCAGACAAATTAGTGTGAAATTCTGGAGCTGCCCCTTACCATGTCTGTGGCGTTAGTCAAGTTAATTAACCTCTTTCAGCCTCCACCTCCTCATCCATATATGGGATAATCATATCCTACCTCATAATATTGCTGTGAATTTTAAATGAAGTAATATATGTTGAGTGTCCAGCACAAAATAGGTACCTAACTATGGGAAATTGAAAGATACCTGAAAAAGAGTAGCTAGATTAAAAGTGTTTATATCAACAGAAACTATGTTCTTAAATTCTTTGTCATTCTAGATAGATTATTTTTGCAAGAATTTCCACCATGACATAACTAAAGATTTGTAATAATTTCAGGCCAACAATAAAAACACAAGGGACCAACAAGCAGGGCTCAGAAGATACACAAAGCCTACAACATACAAAATTCTTACAAAAATGCCTGGCTGTTTTTAAAGTTTTGGAAAGTAGAAGCTCTTATATGAGGAGCAAATGTTTTCTTTTGAAAATATTGCATGGTGAAATAAAGACTTGCTTTGAAAATATGTCTTTTGGCTGTTGGATTCCATGGACCAAAATGTTTGCAAGGCTGAAGTGATTTAGGGTTGAGTGGCCCTTAGAGGAAAATAGCCAAAGCATAGTAAAAACAACTGGATCACTTTTCCAAGAAGTCCAGATCCAGAAAATTGCGTGCAAGTTGCTTCAGCTTCACATAAACAAGAGACAATTTAAAAATAATAATAAAAAAATAAACGGGCCCTGCTTTTGATCTCTGTTCTGTGAATTTGGTCGTTCAAGGGAACTTGACCTTACCTGCCTGCTTTGGTGATGATCATTTCAGTTCCAATATCATGGAACCTCTTCCAGAGGTCAGCACACTGCAGCTCTACCTGAATCTCTTCCATGGAAGACATGGCGGCAGGCACGGGGCCTGCAGTGCCCGAGGCCAGCTCAGCGTGAGTGTCAAAGGAGCAGGAAGTCCGCTCAGTAAGCACCTCTGAATCTGAACCAGTGCTCTGCTCAGAATCTGCAAAATAAACAATCAAGTCTTAGGTGAGAAACTGCTGAGTCCCTCACCGCACCCCCCCCCCAACACACACACCCCCTGCCCTAAAGGACGGTGGAGGTGGGGCATGGTAGAGTGGGGAGAAGGGTGAACAAAAGGAGACTTAAAGCTAGGAAGCTCCAGAGCACAGCACTCAGCCTATTTTATTATTTCTTTTATGGTTTGTTTTTGTGATTTATGACCTTCTTTTGGGTTTCATGTTTCCAACATGACATCTG
The DNA here is from genome assembly GCA_029593785.1 of Cabassous unicinctus. Classification (NCBI taxonomy): domain Eukaryota; kingdom Metazoa; phylum Chordata; class Mammalia; order Cingulata; family Chlamyphoridae; genus Cabassous; species Cabassous unicinctus. The sequence goes on from JAQZBX010003284.1 coordinate 24,274, forward strand.
GCATTTTAGTAAGTTTTAGCAACAGCTGAAGAAAATTGGCCCACAACAGGCAATATAAAGAGTCCTAATATCACCATGTTGAAGAGAATGAGACCAAACTGGGGCAACGAAATAAATAAAGGCCAATTTTTTTAAATAATAATAATTACAGAATCTAGCTCCAAATATAGATTAGACAATTTCATTTGGGGAGAAAAAAAGATTCAATGCCAGCAACAATATTTTCTTTAATTCTATACCACTCAGCATCAAGGCCCTTCAGTCAGTTTAAACACAGCAACTTTTCCTCCACTTATATGCCCTGATCCTCAAAAAGTAAAGTGCTTTACTTTAGAAGCACTTCGCTGTATATGGAGTAAATGGCTAAAAGTCCAATCAGGATATTTTGGACGAAAAAACATAAAAAAGTCTGCTTGTGAGGCAAGGATATAAGCATATGGAAAAAGTTACCCAAGAAGGCAGTTGAAACAAAAGGAATAAATGAGTTCAGGAGACACCTTGATTGGTTTCTGAAGTATGGGCAGAGGGGAGGGGTGAACCCAACAGGAAGGTGGGATTGAAAGCAACCAAATAAAAAGCTGGCATGCTGAGCCAGATGGTCCTTTCCTATGTCTTCCGTACTGATGGAGAGAAGTGACGGGAAAGGAAAGGGCAGGGATAAAAGTGGTAAAGAAGGCTGGAGTCAGATGTACCAGAAAATAATTTTCTATAATTTTCAAATTTTGCTTTTAGGGACCTGGTACCACGAATTGTAGGTCCTGAGACCTTCCAAATTCAGGTGAGCTAGTATAATATTCTTAGATCAAATGGTGCTATAAGCTAAGCCTAAGAACCTATTTCTTGAATCCACCCTTAAAATCCAGGATTTTGGTTGTGTCACCAGTAAATAAATACATATATAACAAAAGGCTGGAAACAGCAGTGTTGTACTCTGATAACTGAGTTTCCAGTGCTCTCAAGGGTCAGAGATTTTTTGGCATTATTTCTTGACACTAGTGGGATGGAAGAAGGATGGTATAGAATTCCACATCATCTTGCTGCCATCCCCACTTACCTGTGGACAACCCAGCCCACAATTGCTTCATTCTTCCTTCTTTCTATTCCTAATGGTTTTCTCTCTAAAATCCAGGCAGCATCTCTGGCAAGAGTCTCCCATAGTTTTGTCAAAGCCCACAGGGAGCAAACTGTCATTCTCTCCATCTTCCCCTATATTCTTCACCCTTCACCTCTGAAGGATTTTCAGGTTGCTGCAGAACAGCACTACATGCCTAAATAAATGGGAAGTTTCTGACCAAAAACTTTAGTTATCCATGATCATTAGCCCCAGTCACCATCTTCACCAAAAAAAAAAAAAAAAACTAAAAAGTTTTACAACTTGGTTTTGAATGTCCTAGCACATAGTTTTATACTTTGGGCTAAAGATCTCTAAGACAAGAGTTATATTTGGTCTCCTTGAAGCACAGAAAATTAGAACTACTAATCTAAGATGAGAGCTGCTGTTGAGTGACACATATCTACCCTAGGTTGATTCTATATGCCTTTCAGTAGCAGAGCCATTACATCGTCACACACTTAGCCAAACATAGTAATTCTGAGCTCCTGAGACATAGATTTCCAAATCCCATTTTGATTCTGTGATATCCCAAGAGTTCCTCACTTGTCATGAATATTGCAAATTTTTCAAAATCTTCTTAAATCAAGATTTTAAAAAATTTTGTAAAACCTCTTCACCAGAGTATTACAATTACAAAAACATTTGGTAACAGAGACCTTACGTAGGGTCCAGCAGAAAGTTTGGACAAATTATTTTCCCAGTGTAAGTTTAAGAAGGGAGAGGAGAGTGAAAGATATCAATGCACTAAGTGACAAATGTTTAATGGTAGCAATGTTGAGGTTGGGATTGGAATGGGGACTACAGAAAAAAGAAGTCTTATTTTCCATGAGACTCTAATGTTAACATACTATGTCATCTGGAATAAAACGCATACTCAAAATGTAACTGTTAAAAGGATTAATGAATAACCCTGGACAAGTCACTTAACCAGAAGGAGCGTATTTTCTCATTTTGCAATTAGAGGGACTGAACTAAAGATTTTTATAATCTCTTCCACATCTAGTGACTTAAAGAATGTAAGAATCCTCTCTGGTGCAAGTCTCAGCGATAACACAAGCAAACTCAACTAAAAATATCAAATTTAAAACTGGGCAAGAAGACAAGTTAAATCAGGAAAAAGACTGGGGCCTAGATTCACATTATCATAGGAGTCTTTTTTTTTTAAATTGAGTGGGTGTTTTGTAAGGGTTTACAGTTTAAATCAAATCAATCAAAAAGCACCTATTAACATGTGCCCTTTTATGAGGTACCATGTAGATAATTTGAAACAGAATCCCAGACCTTGAGAAGTTTCCCAGTTAGTATTGATTAATTGTGAGTTTACTGAGTGCATACTCTGTGCCCAGCACTGTGCTGTATTCTGGGAAAGACCAAACTACACAATAGGATATTTATATTACAGTTGGAGACTGTAAGCATTCACAAATAATCTGAGACCAAATTAGACACTACCACAAAATTTCCCACGCCATATTATCCTGTATGTCTCATAGGAGCTAAAAAAAAAAAAAAAGGTGGGGAGAGATCTGAGAGGATTGGAATAGTCCTGGGAAACCCATTCTAAGAAATGGACAAGTCTGTGGAGGGATAGGCGATATTTGTCTACATGAAGAGAATTTTGACAGTTATTTGTTTCCCTAGAAATACTCTCTGAGCTCCTAGATTCTCACTCCCTCACAAAACTGAACCCAGTGACTTTTGTAAAGAGATTATAGGCACAGTCTCCACATAATTACTGCAAATATTGCCCACATTTACAATACCAAGGATGTGCCAGGTATTTTCCACTCTGAATTGTTTCTTAGAAATCACAAATTAGAAATAAAATTGTTATATTTTATGTGGGTTTTTTTTTTAATTCCCAGAGGAGCTAACTCCATCTGTGAAGTAAATTGCACTACAACTCCCTTAAAATAATCTTCTCAGGGTCAAGATCAACAGCCTGGGTAAAAATAAATTTCAATCCTTTATAAAATGCATTTCAAAATCACAGTGATATAAAATATTCAAGTTAATCAGATGAATAATTTCAGGTTGAACAATACGCTATTAATCAGAATGTATAATCGAAGTTATCTAAGTCATGAAGATAAGAAATACATAGCTGGCTATTTCAATCAAATCCTATCATCCATTCAGAAATATAATCAGTTCCCTGAAGATCAGAAAACACCTCTGTGTTTTCAAGTCCTTTATTCTTGGAAATTTGTGACTTCCTGTCTTCAAAAAAATAAATAAATAACCATTAGGAACTCATTTGAATGACCCCAGAAAGACTTCTTGGCTATCAGATACTTCTTATAAAATAGTATTTTTTAACAAGGGAAGTTTCAGTAAATGAGGAACATAAATGGTAAACTTACACATAACCAAGGGAATTAAAGGAGAAAACTGAGGAAACCTGCTCCAAGACAGTTATAAGAACAAAGTATGACTCACCAACATATCTATTCCCATCCAAAAAGCATTCCTAAAAGAGATTCTAACCATTAATTCATAATGGTGCTAACTTTCTATTCCTGACCTATTTCTGCATTAATAAAATGGATACTATAACACTAAGTTCCACAGAAAGTAAATGCCATTCTCAATTCATAGATACAGAGAGCAATAATAATTTTTCAATTTATATTTTATACATTATCTAATCTGCCCCTCATATTAATGAGGTAAACATGGCACATATTTTTCTGTCCACTGTGTGGATGAAGAAAACTAGCCTGGGCTAGAAGGCAGTCCTTTTGCCTCCAGTTCCAATGATCAAGTCTTCCAAGATCATATTCTAGGTGCAACTCTGGCCAGAACAGCCAGCAATTCTGTAGCGCCCCGGCCCCCCCAAAAAAATTTTTTTTTACCATTCTCACAACAGAAATGGTTTAAATATCTTTGATCTTGGCCAAGACATCTAACTCTTCTGACCCCCAATTTCCTTAATCTTTATAACACAATACATACATGCTTAATTAGAGGTGCTGTGAAGTCCCTCCTAACTCTAATGTTTAATAGGTGGTGTAGATGTACAGCTTAGATACCACCAGATCTAACAAGAGCAAACCAACTGTGATAAGGTGATTTTGTTGTTATATGTAGAAAGTGCCTTAAATTACAATGTACTTTGATGGTAAACTTAATGCCAAACAGGACATTACTAAATCATATTACAATATTTCAATGATTTGTATCTCCATTTAACAGATATTCTTGGAAGAATTCTTCATTACTGCAGTGAACAAGGCACATTTACTCCTGGCGCTCCGTTATTCAACAGCAGTGGGATCTTGGAAAGTCTCTTCAGTTCACTGGGTTGTTTCTTTATCTTTACTCTAAGGGTCTGGAGAACTAAGTCCAGATTACATTACATTACATTACATCTGCCTCCTGAAGACTGCAGTCTTATAAGACTACATCTAGTTCGATATTTATTTCACCAAATATCTCAGTTTTCTATGGTCCAGGTTATATGCAAATGGACCAGAAGAAATAAAACAGGTTCTTGCTCTGAAGGAGCTCACAATCTGGTAGAAGCTTGTACCACACTTGATAGAATATGTGAGGGAAGTGGGAGGTGAGATAAGAGATGAGGATGAAAAGGCAAGTTAAATTCAACTGAATGACTATTAATTGAATACTTTGCATATGCCAGTCACTCTCCTAGACTCTTGGAAGAAAAAACAAAAACCCCTACCCACATGGAGACTGCATTCTAAAAGGCCCTATGTAAAGTAGGAAGCTGTACTATGAAATTTAGACCTTTTTCTACATATACTACCATTTTCTTTTAAGTGAGGTTGATGGTAATTCTGTCTTCTTTGCCATACTATAAATTCCACAAGCTGAGTTTAATGCTTTGACACATTTCCTGTATGAATGATGAATGATCATTCATCGTTTACCATCAGTGATGATGATGGCTGACAGAAAGCTACTGTCTTGTCAGGTAAGAGATACAGAATTTTCTGAGGTTACATGCAGAGTGCCACTTCCATAAGACTAGACCTCAGCTGCCACAGTGTTACCCCAAAGAAGAAAATAGTTTGAAACAACTAAAGAAGAAAGACCCAACTCAGATGACAATCAAACACTTGATCATTCTTTTTTTTTTCTGCCCAAGACTAGTGCATGACTACAGTAAGTGGTATTTCCTACCTACCTGATGTTGGTAAGGTTGACTCCTTGGTCTTCTTCCTGAGTCCCAAAGTCTCTAGAATCCAAGATTCTCACAGCCATCTCAGGACTCCCATTCACACCAGGACAGACATCAGAAGCTTATAACCAAGGCAGCACCTCTACACCAGGCTCGAGTCAACTATTTTCCAGAGGACCTCTGCAGTAGAAATTGGTCCTGAGCTGTCAGATTTTTATCAGGGAGCTTAGAGAAAGCTGGTGACGAAACGTTTCACATAATAATTCTAAATATGGCAGAAGCAGAGCATTTGGCACTGATCTGAGTATGGACTGAGCCCAAATGTGATACCCAGGTGAAGAGCTTCAAGGGAATGAACTGTAACCCAGGTTGGATTAAACTAAAATTACGATGCTTGCAAACTCTCAAATGAGCCTGTGAGATGACTTTAGTACTGTAATGGAGTCTCGGAGCTCTCCGTGCCCTCCAAGTTCTATTTGGGAAAAAGGGGCAGGTAACCTGAAGCCTGCAATCCCCATGCCAATAAGCCAATTAGGGAGACTAAAAGCACATATCTCTCCAGTTGCCTAAAGCACTCTCCACCTGACCACTGCACCTCTCTCAGTGATACACAGAGGCATGGGCAAGGACCCAAAGTCATCCCCGAGATCTAAGCCTTTTAAGAGACTTTGCAAAGAAGTGGCAGTAGCTATTCTTATATGTATGTCTTGCTGTGTAGAGAAAGGTTCAATGTTATTAAAGGTTCAATCTCCAGTGCTCCAGGAGAAGCAAAAAAGGAAGAAAAGTAAACAGGCACTGGACAAGGCACTTTATATGCATTATCCCATATAATTTTCACAGAAACCCTATGAAGTGGGCATTATTGAAGCCATTTTACAGAAAAGGAAACTGAGGCTTGGCAATATTAAGAGACTTTTCTCACATCATATAACTAGAAGATGAAAGAGTTGGGTTGAAGTTGGTCTGACTCCAGAATGGATACTCTTTCCACTATACACTATTACCTTGTTTTCAAAACTAGAACTGCAGAGATGTGTACTTCCCAGTCTGAACTGAGAAATGCAGAGTTAACAATCAGGCTGCTCAGGCAGAAGATAGTTCTATGGAAATTAAACCAGTGTCAGTTCTTTGGGTAAAGGAGAAAATGCAAAACAAGGACAGACAGTTTTCCTTTCTCCGTACCAGACATTTATGTTCAGGAATATTTTAATAAGTAACAACAAGTGTGAAAGGACTACTTTTGTTGTGTCTCACTTCCTCTTGCTAGTCCCATCTGGCTAAAAGACCCAAATGTGGCAGATCACTGAAGGTCACTGTCAATGTCAAATCGCTCTTTTGCTTTAACCTAGACCAATATGCAAAATAATATTAGAAGGTACTTGGAAGATGTTTAGGCTTTGAGAAATTTGTAATGGCAGCTTTGAAAGACAGGAAAGGAGCAATTTATTAGACTTAACTCAATTCAGAGTTCAGGGCCCAAAAGTTTTTAATAGTTTTAAATGGCTATCTATGCTTGAGGAGAATCATCTGCTCATAATATATGTGAAAGCACTTTATAAACAGTAAAGTGTCAAATTTTCTAGAACAGTTTTAATTTCATATAACTTATTTCATTCTTTCCATAAAATTAATATTTTTGAGACCAATTTTTGGTTCTGAAAATTCTCCTTATGAAAGCACAGATATTCGCAAACTGGCCACAAGTCACATGGCAATATCCAGTCTCAAGACCTCTCGCACCAGACGTCCTTCAAAAGTTGATTCAGATTGACTGGGTGGTCCTCAAGATTTACCAGTCAAATTTAGGCCAGCAGCTGTCAACACAGACTCCTCTCTGAGGCTCATGGCATTTTTGCTGGGTCAAGTGACATATTAGCTCATCACCAAGCCACTGTTTGTTTGCTCTTTGCAACCACAACCTCCCACCACCTTCTACCCACCTCTCCACCTGCCTGGCCACTGCCATAGCACCATCATACATGTGCCATAGTGGTCTTTTAATTTCAGTGAAGTGAAAAGGCAGGCCTATCATAAATGTCACTTGCTTTATGCCATGTTAGAATGTGCCCACTGAGCACCAATAAATAAACAAGCTCATGCTGATGTGCTAAAGGAAAAGAACCAAGCAGCTAATTCCAAGCAACATGTACACTTTATCACTTCTGGAGACAGGGCTACTGGAAATGCAATTTCAAAAATGGAAGTAGGATAGATATTTCAGTACAGCCAGGGACATACACCACCTTTCCAATCATACTCAGGAGACCACTAGCTACACTAAGTTTCAGATCCACCGTACCTGTCATGCCAAACACAGAGAACCATCCTGTTTAAGGAATATAAGAACTACATAGCTGGCGACTATATAACAATCTTTCCAGTAACCTTCTGAATTCATCCATTCAATCAATCATTTATTCATTCAGCAAATAATTTTTTTATTACCTAGCCTGGGCCTGGTAATGGATTAGGTGTTGTGAGGGAAAACAAAATAATAAGATATGATCCATGTCATCAAGAACTTACAAAATCCTGTAAGGAGAGAGCATGAGTTCATAAATAAATCTGATCAAAGTAGAATGGTCAAAACCCTCTTTGGCATCTAACATGCTGGGGATAGAAGCATACAAAAGACTGAGTTCTAAAGCTCACCTCTTCCCTTTCCAGCTGTCCAACCTTGAAAAAGTCATTTAACTTCTTTGGGCCTTAATTTTATCACTTGTAAAATGAGTATATCATTAGTACCTACTTTGTGAATTTTTTATGAACACCTAATGAAGTTGTATGGGCATGTTTATGTAAATTCCTTATCAACAGTAAAAGGGATGTATGAATACCAATTTTCATTTACTATTATCTAAGAGAGGTATCAACAAAATGCTATCGGAGTTTAGAAGTAAAAAATCTCTGCCAGCCCAGGGATCTTTTCTGGGCCTAACAAAGAGATGTCTGTGAGATTCTGCAGAGATGGGGGATGGAGGAAAAGGTGCTTCCAGGAAAAGGGAATTTTGTGGCAGGGTCGTAGCAGTAAAATCTACCAGATAAGTTTAGAGAACAGCACATAATCCACTCTACTTCTGTGTTATTCCTCTTGTGATCCCAGAACTTGGAACAGTGTCTTGTATCTGTTATTTGTGCAATAAAATATTGTTTGAATGAATGAATGAGTGAGTGAATGAACGAACTGCTGTATGCTTAGCAAAATATGAGAAGGGACATGGCTGGAGAAGAACTGGGAGGGTAAGCTGGAGCCAAATAAAGCATCTTGAATGCTATTCTTCTGGTATCTTCCAGGAAACCAATATATCTCTAATAATGAGGCATCTTAACTAAATGCCATGTTCCCAAGGAAATCCCAAAAGAGTCACCTCCTGACCTCATAGCCTGACCTACCAAAATCCTACCAGCTTTTCCTTCCATGACTGTGAGAAGCATGAAACTGACTGACAGCCTGACCTGGAGTCTTTCGGGGAATTTATGCTGTTCATGCCTATTTATTCAATGAGTTCAGCCACTCCTGGGGGAAGCAGACACAGTCAACCTTCTAGAAATTACTCAGACACTAACTCTCCTCCACATGGACCTAAGAAGTGACAGTGCCTGCCGGTCATGAGGATTAAATGGGGAAAGCACCAAGCCCTTCCACGAGTGCTGGAGCTAGTGATGCTGAGGGAGAGGGAGAGAGGCAGATGTTCCCCTCCTCAGGAAAAGATCTACTCCTGCTCTCACAGCTGCTGTGCTCACGGGATCCCCTACATATCTCATGTCCCTGCTGTCTGCAGCAAAGCATTCTTTGTGCATTTCCAGAGATGGTGGGGGAAAGAGTACAGTCCTTCCTTAGAATCACACAGACCCCGATGTGTTACTCCTCTCTGGGCCAATTTCCTCCTCTAAGATGGGAATCATAAAGAGATATGGACAGCTCACAGTTAAAGCCCCTGGTACACAGTAGGCATGTGTTAAATGTTAGTTCCTGCCATCATTTGGAAAAGGAGGTGACCACAAAGGTTAGACCTTTTCCCTGTCCATATCAGATGAGAAAAGAGGGTTTGCATCCTTTTAGGTGGAGAAAAACAAACCCCAATAAAGAAAATTTAAAACATAGAAGAAAAAAGAATCACATGGTAAAGAAAATAACATGAGGGCCTGCAGGAAAAACTATTCATCTTGAATGGTATTAGAAGGAGAAATGGTGGAAAGGCAAAGAAAGAGAGAAAATGCCAACTAAGAAAGCCTGACTTTTTGTGGGTTTGCTTAAAGGAAGTGCTCCTGGCCCAGGATGCCTACCACACTATTTAAAAGAGAAATGTCTAGAATCTGAAAGAAGAGGGAACAGGGCAGACCACTGAGGAAAGATGTATATTGGGTGTTCAGTAAGGAAAAGAGGCCAGGGAAGCCGACTCTAGCCTTGATCAGAAGCAGAGAGATGAGCCCAGGCTGAAGAAGCAGCCCAAGGGCACTGCTCCATAAGAAGTGGGAGAGATAGAAAAGAGCTGGGAGCCTGCAGGCCGACAACTCTGTCAAGGCCCCTCTGGCTCAGGATAAAGGAAGTACGCAGTAAGGAGGCAGAAATAACCTAGTACCTAAATGAGGGTCCCAGGGAGCCCGAGGGTGATACCTAAGAGTTGGGCATTATAATCCTATTTTTACAAGGCATGTAATTGAGACTTAAACAAAGTAATGTGCCCAGCATCACCCACCAGTAGGAGCAAAGAGAAGAAAAGGACCTGGCTCTGTCTTACTCCAGGGCTTGAACTCATTCAACCATCCCACTCCACCTTTAGAAACCCAAAAATCAAATACTTTTAACAACAGAAGAGTCCAGTTTGGGAGCACAGAGAAAGCTTTGAGAGTTAAACAAATACCCTGGGTTAACTGTATTAATAGTAGTATCTTTATATTTAAAACTCACCAATGCCAATTTAAGATACTTTCAAACCTTAGAGTCCCACTCTCACAAACCAAGTTCCCACCTGGTAAAGCCGGGAAAAGTCCACCTCTCAAGTCTCTCCCGCCTTCGATTTTTCCTCTAAAGCCCTCCCCAGAAGGTGGTGAATCAAAGGATTTTGACCCCAGAATGGATTTTTGGTGATAGCCAAGAAGAAGAGGGTGGAGTGAGGAAAATAATTGCCTAACACTGTCTTCTGTGTAGGAAGCTGGTTTGGGAATCCCAAAGTCAACATGTTATTCCTAACTCCATTCCTTACTCCTTGAGTCATCCTGACCAGGTTGCTCAATCCCACTTGTTTCTCAGCCAAAGCCTGGGCTGGAGCATGCCTCAGTTTTCCCCAGGTCTACCTACCTTGAAGGGGCAGAATGACCCTTACAGAGACAGTGTCCTCCAAGTGTGTCAGCAATTCAGACACTGACAGCATCTCAAATAGCTGGTGCGTGGTTGGGTGTCTGCTGCCTTCTGGAGGAGTAGGAGTGTCGCCAAGGCAGCAGGATTTCCTGGCCCAAACTGCTCCTGCCCTCTTCCCATAAGGCCCCACACCGCCTCTCCCCATCCCGGCCTAGGAAGATTTTGAGCCCAGGGGCCATGGAATTTAAGTGCTATCAGAGTTCCCACTCCAATCCTCATCATGGTGCCAGTCCAGCATCTGTTATGATGACCCAGCCTGAACTGTATTTAGAAGCTTTGCACATGGCACTCTGTCCCAGCCCATCTTAGAGTGACAGGAGATTTCCTGAGCACCTGGACTTGTGATTCAAGCGCGCCTCCTCCCAGGGAATGGAGGTCAAATTGACTTTCCTCTAATGGTCTGTTTCCTTCTGGGGAGAACACCTCTCTGTTGGAAGCCTCTGGATCAATCCTATTATATAACACTATCTTAAAAATCCATGCTTTTTATAAAGCTTACAATACATGGCAGTGGAAAGAGAGAATCACAGGAAATGTATCAGAAAAGTGAGTTTGGTGTTCTGCTCACGGACTATTCTTACAAAGATGAATTTCCCTTGAAATACATCCTGGGAGTGCTCGTCATCTACCAGATATTGCTGATTAATAGAAAGAGACCGGCTATGCCCCTTCACTTCAAGGGGGACAGTGTATAATAATTCAAGGGGGACAGTGTATAATAATGGCAAACCTTTATGCCAGTCTTGAAAACAGCCTGCTAGAGTCAAAAAATTGTAAATTAATCCTGGTTAGTGGTCAAGCATAAAATCCCATTTATTTAAACTTTAATGTGATCTCCACCCAGACAGGCAGACTGATCATTGTATAAAACTGTTCAGGTAGGCTGTCGATTTTGAGGATTTTTGCACACAATGTGGATCTAGGTCCTCGACTCTGCTAGAGCACAGGAGAAAGAAAGGACGTTTCCAAGTTGACTTCCAGCTCTCTGCCCCAAAGTCCCTGCACAGAGTCCCATGGAGACACCCTGTCATTTAAAAGGCATCAGTGTTTGGCCTCTTCCCATTTCTGGGCAAGGGCCCAATGCTCAGAGAATGTGGTTTTAGGATCATGGCATCTAATCTATTCAAGGATTATTTTCCCCCCTACTGCTCAGATGGGTGTGTTAATCATCACCTCCCTTTGTTCTGTAATAAATTCAGCCCCAGCTAATTCCAGGCCTCTATGCATCACTGGAGTTTAAAGATGGCGTTTTGACAGGTCAGATATTTAGAATCAATGGACCACCAACCACTCAAAAATCTTAAGTAGTTTTAGGAACATGTGGAAGTAATTTTTCCAAGAATTCACAAGTCTGGAGGATGAGATCTTACTTGATGGTGTATGGGTTGTTGTTTCTATTAAAGTATTACTTTATATACCATAGTCTACCTATAGTCAAAATCGATTTAACAGTGAAGGCTGCTTTTCCTTATTATACCAATTATTGCACAAGTGTTATCTGTTATCAGACACAAATAACAATGGAGTACACACTGTATAACATATTTAAAAGAACCAATAAAAGACTAAGGCAAAATTATAAGTGACTGTGAAATGACTACACATTTAAAATATAAATGTTACATACTACAATATCTCATAAAAATCATAATATTTTGTGTGATGTCGTAGCCCTACACCCACATTTTAGCTACAATCATTTCAAATGCATTTAGAGAATCTTTTGTAGGGGAAAACATTATTTCATAAAATATTGATTTCTAATTTTCTAAACGAAGAGGTTATTAATCTGAAGTCAATAGATAGGCTTTGGGGGTCTTGAGGTCACTTGAAATTATAAGCAAAATTTGTGAGAGCTTGCATTTTTCCAAAAGGCCGAGACCACTTGTTTGGTGGGTTTTCTTCAGGTAAAGTATACTTCCATTTTTCCAAGCTCTCTTCTGCTCTAACATATAGTGTTTCTTCTTATCCAGATGTTTTCAGTGGGAGAAATTTTCAAAAGAATGAGACACAGAATACTGGTGGTGCATCTTAATAAAAATATTTTCTGTGTCTCCCTTATGAAGATGAAATGGTTGGTTTTCTCTGTGTCGGGAGTGTTAAATGGCCATGTGGGACCACTCCACTTTCTCTGGATGGTTCCTTATTTCCCATTTATCTTTATTTTAACCACATATACATATCAGTGGGTTGTTTTTTTTATTATTATTACAATCCACATCAAATCTTTTTGGGAAGTGGGTGGATTATAAATTATCTTTAAGTGAATTTAAAAAAATTAATAAAATGGGGCTTTGCCTTTGGCCTTGCTCCTTTTAATCTCTTTCATACTCTCTCAGCCTCCTCCCCCTGTCTCTTAGAAAAAAACATCTATGGCACAGGACCCAGGCTTGCCAGGCTTTTTCTCCTTATGTGTGCTAAAAACCACAGCAAGTTTGTTACCGTGGGACATGTGGTCCAGTGAGGCTGCCCTATCCCTCACCAGGGATGTGCTTTCCGTCTTCGTCCCTGTACCTAAGAAGAAATGCCCCCCCTACCCCCACCCGTATCCCCTAGGGTGGGCAGTGCCTGCATTTGGCACTGGAGGTGAGAAGCAGCTCCCCTGGGACAGCTGGACACAGAGAGTCAGTGACGCCCGCCACAGAGGCCTGCCAAGGCTTTCCTAAAGGCCACAGTGACCAAGTCCGCCAGGGAGAGGAACATTTTGTTGAGCTCAGTTTGTTTGCTACTGAGAACCTTCTTGCCCTCACATCTACATCTATTTTTACCCCACTGTGACAGTGAAGGCTCTTTGCTGTCATTAAAGTAGATGATAAATAGAGCAAACTCTGCATTATCTGCCAATCTACAGTGAAAGGAACCATGGATTCAGAACCAGAAGGCAATGGTTTGAGCCCTGGTTCTGCCTCTTCATGGCTTTATGACCTTGAGGAAGCCATTTAGCCTTGCTGGGTCTCAGTTGAGACAGCCATGAAGAGCAGACAAGGGGTCTTACCTCACCCAATCCGGTGAGTCCTCAGCAGTGTAGAATACTGCAGATGAGAGTACTTTGTAAACTATATGATACCGCAGAAATGTAAGTTAACAGTATTATATTTCATCTAAATGCCGTGCTAAATCTGTACTTATTTTCCAGAGCCTATTAAAGACAAGGAAACTGAGACTCAGAGAAGCAAAGTGGTGAAATGAAAAGAGCTGTCTTCTGGAAGCCTGAATTCTCTCTCACTCATCCACATGTCTCCCCATGTTGTACAGCAAATTAGTGCTTGCTAAGCAATGACTGCCTGTCTTTAAAATGGAGATGATAATCCCTAGCTACTGCAAGGCAAAGATCTAGGTAAAATGACCACCGCAGCATCTCCCTCCACAACCTATTATTCTAAGAGATGCAGCCAAGGTCACAGAGTTGACCTAGTGGTAGAGAAGGGACTAGCATCAGACCCCCTGACAACAGAACCCCATCATTTCATTGTACCCATGGTCTCTGAACATAAATACTGGCTATTTCCCCAGTGACAACCCTACTGTATGACAAGATCCCGGATTATCAATGAGAAATCACAGTACAATTAGAGCCACTCCCTAATCTACGTATAATTTATGTAGCAACTTCTCAATGATCAAGTCAAATATCCCATCCCCCAATTGCGGCATGCAGATTTCTTCTTTAAATGGTCGGATGACAGCCCACTCCAGGAGATCATTTATATCATACACTGCTTTATACGGAGGTCACTAGACTGCAGGATAGTTCTTACAGCCAAAGTGCTCTAATTATTATCAGTGATAAGAAGCTGTGCTCAATCCAATGACGAAATGTTTTGTGCACAAGCCCCCGGGGATTCCTAGACCTGTGGCAGAGCTGGCCTTCTGCTCCCTTACTGTGAAATGAAGACTGGTCCCAGTGAAGCCTCAAGTGTTCCACAAAGTTAATCAGTTTCTATAGGATCCAACATCCCTGACTCTTTTCTCCTGCAGGCCTCACTACAGCTCTTCTTTCAAAGCACACTTCACTTCTTTTTTTGCCCCACAGGGTCACTGCTGTGGCAGGACTCAACAATATTCGCTACTTTCTTTAAGCTCCATAAAGAAATGCCTAATGAAGCATGTTCTACTGATTCTCACTTCCCAAATGGATCTTCTGAAATATGCTCTGTATTGCTTCAAAGGAAGTGATTTTATTTCCCTCAAGAATGACCCTACTACAGTTTGGGATGGGATTACATATTTGGATTCAGTCTTCACAAAACTCTTTATCCATAAGATAGATATGCTAATGCAGTCCATAGAAGTAAGAATGTGATGTTTCTTGCCAAGGTCCTAAACTACCTGTGAAAAACTTCCATCTTGTCACAATTTACAATTTAATTCTTAGCCAAAGTGGTCCATGATAAAATACATCTTCTTGGATGGATAGGGTAAATGAATTTCAATATATATGTCAACTCTGATGAGTTGGTAGTGGTTGTCAAGAGCACACAATTGAGGCAAACGAGGTCTGATCCAAGCTTAGAGGGAAGAGCATCAGATTGATTAGTGATGTCTGCCATGGGCACAGGAGTAGGAATAGCACTGTACATGTTACATACTCAGTATCATGCATTTTCAAAGGTTTCTTCTGAAATGCTGTCATGCATGAATCCTCACAATGTCCCTCAAACCCTGCTTTAAAGAATAAAAGGTCTTTGTGTTATTGTTCATATTTTGTGTTAATGCTTCCAAGCAGTCCAGGTTTTCTAGGAGCACCAGATAGGCCACTAATCTCTCTCTAGCAATCAGGTCATCATGTTTGCAAACTTCCTCTGCTCTGACACAGTTGTGGTTTTAATGGAGAACTAATGTCTTCATCAGTATCTGTGCTATTTCACACTTCATTTCCTTCCCAACTCTTGGATGAAAACCATCCAGTCCGGGTGATTTACTTTGTGGGAGCTTCTTTCAAGTTAGTTTCCTTCTCTAGGGATGACATGCAAGCATTTTCAGGGCTCCAGCTGGGGAGCACCCAGCCTTGAAACATCAGTATATGATCAAGTCATTCAAGAAAGCCAAAGGCCTTGGCAGGGACCTGGCAGGGAGGCTCTAAACTGAGGCCTTCAAATCTGAGGGTAACAGAAGCAGTTGCTACTTTTGCTGTCCTCTGTCAGCACTGGTTCAATGGCCCAAGGTTGTCCAGGTCGCCAAGTCCGTGAGAATTAGAAGCAAATGGGAGGAAATCACATATGCCTTAAAACTGTGATCCACAATGCAGGCTGTCTCTAGATCCCTCAGTGAGGTTCACAAAGTCTCAAAAGAGTGCTCTTAAAGTTCTCTGATATGCCTCCAAAGTTGTAGCAATCACCCAACCCAGATTCTCTATGACGGTCCTAATTTCAAATTTTCCATTCTGTGTTCCTTGAAATATACCTGCATTTAAAAGAATATGTTTACAATCAATCCTTTTGCGTCTGGCTTATTTCACTCACCATAAGGTCCTCAAGGTTCATCCATGTTGTCATATGCATCCCGATTTCATTTCTTCTTACAGCTGAATCGCATTCCATTGTATGTATATACCACATTTTGTTTATCCACTCATCAGTTGATGGACACTTGGGTTGTTTCCATATTTTAGCAATTGTGAATAATGCTGCTGTGAATATTTATACGATACACTTATTGTTTATAGATGTTCATGTATGAATGATAAACTTCAATTTTAAAAAGTTAAGAAAATAATATGTTTCCAAATATATGGCTTGGAAAAACAGCACCTAGCATAACTACACAATAAATACTTTACTTTTTATTTAGTGAATGCACAATTCAAATGAGTGAATAGGGAAGAAGTATCACAACTTCAGAAAAAAATGTGAAGGACAAAAGGCATCCCTCCACAGAAGCAGCAGTGCAGCCCTGGGTCTCAGGCATATGTGGTTTGTGAAGGAGAGACTACTCTGCTGCCTCGAGGTCTGTGGCTTCATGGGGAAAGGGGTCATGTCAATCTTGTTCTCCACCGAGAGTGGACAAAGAAAGGATTGACGGGGAGTGGATATGGCTCAAGCGGTTGAGCGCCTGCATCCCACATGGGAGGTCCCAGTGCCTCCTGCCAAAAAAAAAACAAGCAAAAGCAAAACGAAAAACCAACTCAGGAAAGCCGATATGGCTCAGTGATTGAGCACCGGCTTCCCACATACGAGGTCCTGGGTTCAATCCCTGGCCCCGGTACCTAAAAAAAAAAGGACCAGAGACAAAGCTTGCTAATGCAGAGTTATGACTCACTGGCATAAAGAGTACCTCTCTCTTCATACATCATTGGGGCAGAAGCACACATGTTGTGGTCTCATTTGGGGCCTTGAACATAGTTTAAGAGAGGGCCAGAGCCACTTTGAACCACTGAAGTAACTGCCAATAGCAGCAGAAGAAAAGTCTCTCAGTGCAACTCCAAACATATAGGTCAAGCTGAGGCCGTCCCAGACAGGCCTCTATCTGTGGCTTTGGCTGCATGGTTTTGCTGTTGCTTCTTTGTTATTTAAATGAATTTCTGACATTTACACATTGACAATTATGTGCTTCTCCTCATCAGTCTCCAGCAGGTGCTTAGCTATTACTCAGAATGCTAGATATTGTTAAAGGGCTATCACCAAGAAAAAGAACGCCTTTGGTTTCTCAAAGCGTGCTGGCATAAAAAGACAATGGGCAGTTTTCATGCTGCAACAAATCTAAACTTATAAGAACAGATAGAATCATTAGACAATTGAGATGTCAGGAAGCTATATGTAATAAGAACAGAATACTCCCGGAAACAGATGACTAGAAAAACCACATCAATAATGTCATAAAATATACAGTTTGGAATAAATTTCCCTGATAGCAGAGAAAAGATTCTCCTTACCCAAAGACTAAAAATGTCTTCAGCTGTCAGAAGGATAGCAAAATAATGGGGATGAAATTTCTCTCCCACCAGGAGGAGATACCGTCTCCCTGGTATTCTAAATTCTTAGGCTACTCCTACATTCAGTTCTGTGGTGTTCCACACACAGGTAACTGCTAACAGACAAGTCCTAAGAACAAGAATCAGGGGCACCTCTTGGCTTAAGGGATAGGAGTAAACTGTGCCACCCCCCACTTTCCCAGCTGGGGAAAGGCCACTGCAGGGGTTTTGCAATAGCAGTGGTCATTTCAGCTCCTGGGCCTTGGGCAGATCTTTGGAATACCAAGCCCTGGCCATCCTCCATTGAAACAGCTTTGAGCTCTCCTTGGCAGTCATTAAAGTTCACCTGCTGCAACCACAGGTGCCATGTTCTGCTTTCTTCAGGGCCTTGGTTGCAACACTTCATTGTTCCTGATCCTGGGTAGCAAAGTCTTAAAGGTCACCATGGACCTGGGCCAAAATTGCTTCCTGCTCCCATCCCTGCCAACTTGCATGGCACCCTCCGAAGGTCACCAGCTTGACTCAGTGCCTCCTGTCCTTACTTCGGCCTCATTGTTTCTCCATACCCACAGCTCCAACAAGGTTGTCTCTTCTCCCTATGCCATCCCTGTTGTTAAAGGGGGCCCTCTCCCTACCACTGTTAAACATCTTCAATGTGACTATCAGTGTCTTCAGCTTACAAGAGTATAGGGCTGGGTTGGAAGATGATACAAATATACTGCAAGGGAGTGAAATTTTTTTAAATGCCTTTCTAGGCTTAATATAATCATGTTTACAGATGAAAACCAAGACTTTCAATTCTCTATTACTTTAAGGGTTCATTCTCATCTCACCCAGGGTCCTCACTGAAGATTAGAGGGAAACAACCATAGGTCCACTCTTTTTACAAGATCTCAATCCTGGAGTCAAACATCAGTTCCAGGTGTCTCAGCCCACTCTTTCTCCTGTCCAGCCTACCCTAGCACCACCTTAAACACCCACAAATGCCCAGACAGGGCACCCACATGAAGTATGGCTGCATTTCCCACGTGGGTTAGCCATAGGAGACTCATCAAACAGAATAGTAGCCACTCTTTGGTTCAAGGACTATTTCTTTGACCAAAGAGGCTGTGCTGGAGCCCACAAAAAGACTGAAATCTGGTAATTCTTTTACTTGAAATGCTGCTGTCTCAGAAAACCAGGGGCAAGAAACCACCAGGAAAGACTGCCATTAGTCAGAGGCCTGAAGCTCTTCAAAGAACAGTGCACCTCATATTTAGACCCATCCTCAGCTCAGGATCTGAAAGCAGTACAGAAAGAAGGGAAGCAGCCATAAAGAGGACTGGAGGAAAGGGAGGTACTTCATTTTTTAAAAATGTACAGACTCAGTAATGGCATTTTTCCACATTGCCAAGGGATGGGTTTCTGGCGAAAGTCTGTGGTCAGCCTAGAGTATTATCCTTGAGACTTAGACATAATTTTGTGACTAAATTCATTATGGCCACTGATATTTTTCAGACTAGTCATGTTTTGACTGTCCTTTGAAACCTACCCTCACAAATGAGTCATCAAAGTTGAATTCTTCTGAATTCTCCCCTTTGTTTTAACCCCTTTAATATTTGATCTAGTGTAAATATAAATATAGAATGTAAAAATAAGAAGATACAAAGTTGTGGCCAAATTACCACTCTTCCACACCCTGCCTCCAAAGGAAACATGGGGTCTCCACAGCCTTACTTGCTCCCTTCTCCCCACCCACATTCTGGACCTTGGGACCCTCATATCCTCATTTCAACTAAGAATAATGGTAAAGATGACTTAGTCAAAATTCACATCATAAAACACATTTTTAAAATGCAGTTTCATTATTTCAAAACTCACACGATACGATTTCAGATGGGAATGAGGGGCAGACAAGACAGGCTGTGTGCCTATAGAATATGTATGACATTACACACATAGGATTCTCTTAAACCCATGTCTTCTTAATTCTGGTAATTTGGAGCTGTACATACCTCCAGAAAAACACATTCTTAAAGTTAATCCATTCCTGTGGATGTGGACCCATTGTAATTAGGACATTTTAATGAGGTTACTTCAGTTAAGGTATGCCCACTTCAATGAGGATGGGTCTTAATCTTATTACTGGAGTCTTTTATAAGCAGAATGAAATTCAGACAGAGAAACCCACAGGAGCAGCCAGAAGCAGAAACTCAAAGGAACCCAGAAGAGGACGGAGAGGTCAAAAGAGGCCACCATGTGCATTGCCATGTGACAGAGGAGCCAAGGACCAAGGATTGCTGGCAGCCATCCCAGAACATCTGCCTTCAGGAAGAAAGCATCATCTTGATGACTCCTAGATTTGGACTTTTCCCAGCCCCCAAAGCATGAGCTAATAAATTCCCATTGTTTAAGCCGACCCATTGCACGGTATTTGCTTGAGCAGCCCGCACTAAGACTAACGCAGCACTAACATTTTACACCCGAAGTTGCTTCAAGTTTTCCTTTCTTTCTTTTCTTTCTTTTTTTAAGTTTATGGGCCTTCATGCTCAAGAAAGTCAACAATACTCTTCACCACACGAAATTTTTTAATGAATACTGATGAATATTTTCTTGCCCCATAAAAGGACAGACATTATTTCAGCAGATCTGAATTAATTCTAAAGAAATAGTCTTAAATTTAACAGGTCCATAGGGTTGTCTTTACTTGGTATAGGGGTAGATTTAACACAGATATTGTAATATATCTATAGTGGTCCTTGCTCACCCTTCCAACCTCTCATAACAAGGAAGACCAAATAAAAGCTAAAGTCTCACCACTCAAGAATTCTCATGGGCAGTGACAATTCTTGAGGGATCTGCCAGGCAGTGACTGGGAGGAGCACTAGTCTTCTTGTGGACGCTTGAAAGAGCATCAGTCCGATCAGCTACTTTCAGTGGGCTGTCAAAGCCTTCGTTTCCCCTAAGCCTCAATCAAACTGTAATCTGAAGACTAGAGGTCACAAATGACAAAGTCAAATGGATCTCTGGGGACCAGGGAAAGCTAAGGAGTTCCCTGCTTGACTTGCCAAAGAAAGGATCAAAGGAAGCTTGGAGTGGGTGCAATATCACAGCCCTGGAACGGAGGTCAGGTATTTGGCCTTTTCCTGGCTTCCAATGATATTGAATACAACAGATAAATTAAGATCAAGGCACAAGGCAGTTCTAAAAGCACCAGCCTGTCCCCAGGAGATCCCAGGGGCAGAGCCATCATCCACACAGGCCAGATCATGTCGTCACTTGGAAGAATGCCTGTTAACAAGGGGATGGATTGCATACAACAATATCTAATCAAAAGCCCCATAACATGATCACAGAAGGGGGCAAATTCATCAAGAGCATTCACTCAGACGAGGAAGAGATCCTAATGCAGGCACAGGACAAAGTCAACAAAACCTGTGTTCCAGCTCCTGATTAAGTATATGTGTTTGGACAGGCGATTACCCAAAATAGCAAGAGAGCTCAAGTGCTTACGGGAAAACCTAACCCTTTAACTTAAGGCAAGCATGACCTACTAGTAAATCTCAAAGACAGGAAATATTTCTGGGATTAATAACTCAGCCAATATTCAATTTCATATTATGGGATTTATCTAATCCAAGAATCCAAGTGTTGGTTTCTACAGTTGATATACACAGGCATCCCAGCTGGGAGCACTGCATGGTTTGATAGGTCCTTGTTCTGTATAGGTTCAAGTTGTATCAGAACCCACCCCCACCATAAAGAGGGCAGGGTCCCAAGCACCTCTTTGGCTGGAACAACTACAATATCAAGCTTCAAGCTTCATCAGGCCCAAGAATGGGTCTCTTAGGAAGATGGAAGTGTGAAGAATGTAAGCCATCATTCCAGAAGCCATCTTCATTGGCAGCATATAAGTCACATAAACGGTGTCATTTTAGGGTTGACAGGAAGGCTTCCTTTGCCCTAACCTTGCCTACAACTCACCACTGGAGATCATCTGGGCCATGGCTTTATTTTTATTTAAAAGGGACTTTTCGATACATAGGGAGTCCCCTTCTTTTAAAATTCCAAGATATTATATCTCCCAAGACTATCTGTTTTTTTAAGTAAGGGGAAGTGGGGTAAAAAAGAAAAAAAGAGAGAGAGAGAGATTCTTAGGAAAACTAAGGTCTGGAACTGCTATAGTGACATTGCTTCTACAAGAGAATCTAGAGCTACTCCAGGGCCACTAGGTTAAGCTAACATAACAAATGCTTTATATTTACATGTTAATAAATCTCCTCACATATTATATCTCTCACCTCAGACATCTTAAAGCAGTAGGGGTTGTTCTAGAAAACTGATCAGTCAATGAATAGTGACTAAGCACATACAATAGTATAATGCAGAGTCCTGCCACCAAGGCATTTATAATTTTGTGTGTAGACAGTATGAAAATATAAAACTGTTGGACCAGGAAAAAACTCTGTCATGCTTTTCTACTAGGCAATACTCTTTCTGATTAGGTCTAAAAACACAGCTCACAGAGCAATTTTACAAGCAGTAAGAGCTTCCTGCCCTAGCACCCTAAGGGAGTAAAAGAAGGCAGAAAATCATCTAAGTTTGTGCTCTCCTGCTTGACTCTGTGACCCTGTACTAGACTCCATGGAATACTTGTATATGGAAATTTAGTGAAACCCAAGGCTAACTTACAGCAGCATAAACTTTCTTATGTGTGTCCCACAGAGATTTATAGCCCAGTTGTAAAAGGTCATTTATGTATACAGAGATCTCCCATCTTAGTGGTTATGAGCTGTGCAGTCTTTCCTACCTTTTCCATGCTCCTCCATACTTTCAACTTCAGAACTGGCACCCACACAACATGGCACAGAGTTAGGAACTTTCACATAGTATTGACCATGATGTTGTGTATGCCCTTCCTGTCTTCCCTACTAGAAAGCAAACTTCTTAGAAGCAGGGATCATGCTTTATGCTATAAAGTCTTAACAAGGGTGAAGCACTGAACTCACCATCACTCTACAAAAGCATATTAAGTTAACCCTATAAACCAATGACCCAAATCAAAATTATATATCAGTGCAGCTGATGTCACAAGTTGGCAACCCCAAACTAAAGGAGAACAATGGATTCAAAGAAGACTGACTGAGGATGCCTCTTTTCCAGGAGAAACACTGATGACCTCACAGAGATACCATGCTGCATAGTACAGTAAATACAACAAATAACATCCAGATAGTGGACTTGCCACATGGGATCCAAATCCCATCCTTAACTAGGATAACCTCCCATAAAAAGAAAATGGTTAATGAATTAAAATTTAATCATATTGCTCTAGGGCTAGAGAAGGAAAAGCACAAGATGAACCTGGAACGTCTTCTTATTCCAGAAAGTAAGGAAGTGTTCAAAGAATAAGGGGCACATGTCAAAAATACACAAAAGCTAGGTTGAAAGTATACACACTGGCCAAATTAGAAACAATTTGAGTATCAAATAAATAATAATAATCCATTTGAACAAAGTAGGAACACACAGTCCATACCAAAATGAACGAATGAATAAATATATACATGTTACATATATACATACATGAGAAGGGAAAATTCTCCCTTCCAGTAGAAGGCCAACTAGTAAATATAGAAGAATGGTTAAAAAATCATCAATGCATGTTAAAATATGTGGGTGAAAGTTTGATTAGAAGCAAGACTCTTACATAATCTCAATATCTCCCCATAAATTAATATATTAATTTCAAAGTTGAAAAAACTAACTTTACAGTGGGGAGAAACGATTGATACCACCTTAATCAAGTGATCAAAATTTAAACATCGCCAAAACTGGGATAAACCAACATCATGCACTCTGGTTATGGTGCACTGAGAAGGACACATCACTTCTGGGTTAACCCTGCCAAAAATGTATAACATGAATCTAAACGTGAGGACACATCAGACAAACCCAAATTAAGGGGCGGTCTACAAATCAACTGGTCTGTATAATTCAAAAAATAACATGGTCAAGAAAGACAAAGAAAGGCTGAGGAACTGTTCTAGATTAAAGTGGATTAAAGGGACTTGACCAAATGTAATGCATGGTCTTGGATTGGATCTTGGATCAGGAAAAGAGAATAGCTATAAAAAACATGAGGACAAATGATGAAATCTGAATAAGGACTGTGGATTAGATGACAGATTGTATCTCCAATTTACTAAAAAATGATTCAGAAAAAAACAGATATGCATGTTTATATGTGTGCCTATGTGGGGAAAGGATAAAGCAAACAGAGCCAAATATAAACAACTGATGAAGCTGAATAAAGGGTATACAGGCTGGAGTTTCTTAAACTGTTCCTGCAACTTTTTGGCAAATTTGAAATTACATTAAAATAAAAAGCTAAAAATGTTTAATCACATTGGATAAACATCCAAAAGATTTTGAAAAAAGATCACATTATCAGAGAGCTGAAAAGACATGCATGGTCTTTAAAATTAGATTAAATCTCCTGACAAACCCAAGTTACAGACAGAAGTCACAACAAGAGTTTGTAAACTATGGGCTACAGCTAATAACATAATTATGATAATATTGCTCATCAATTGTAACAAAGGTACCACAATAATATAAAATGTTACTAATAAGGAAAACTGGGGCGGGGGGGATACGGAAATTCTATATTTTATGCATGATTTTTCTGTAAACATACAACCGCTCTAATTAAAAAAAAAAAAATTTAAGTTTGCCTAACAAAGCTGAAGATTGCAGACAGTTCTTTGGTTCCTGCCTACTCCATTCATATGAGAAATTTAGGAATTTAGATTTCATTATCATATGTTATATTTAATTATTGCAGTGTTGGATGAAATGCAAAGTATTGTGGAACAATGAAAATAATTAAGTGTTGAAAATGTAACTGTACACTTGACAATAATCAAGGAAGAAAGAGGAAATGAAGAATTTGGTCAGTGTTGCACTAATCCAATGAGTAGTCAGACTTTAACCTTTTGGCTCAGGGATTGATACCTTGGCTCACTGCCCTATCCTAGGTCAAGGAGTTGAGGTTTCCCTAGAGCAAAGCCAGCAACTAGGGTGAGGGAAGTAAGGCATTGGCCTGAGGCGCAATATTTAAGAGGGCACCAACAAATTCAGTAACCAAAATAAAAATTTTAATGCAACATGTTTTTAAAAAATCAAAAGTAATGCAAAAGTCCATGATGAACAAAATAGAAAAATACTGAATAAAAACACAGTCAGTAATATTTATTTTTCCTTTTGCCTCAGGCTCCAATATTGCTCCATTATTATGATATTTTGTTCATCCTGGATACTTACGCTAATTATATTATTTTTATATTGCACTAAAATACTCTTATCTTGATAACTGAGGTGAGTTTTGTTTCACCTTACTCCTGGCCCTGCCCTAGGAAACACAGCCTAGGACCTAACACTGCTTCCACCACAGTACCTTTGCATATCCCTGTCCACCCTACACTCCTACAATGAAGTGGCCAAATCTCCACGGTTTCCATGCCTGGGTTCTGCCAATGTCTTGTCTTGTTGGGCAATGTTGAAGTGCTCATCAACTCCCTACCAGCTCCCCCTGGTCAGTTCTGTCTCCTCTGCTTTCCAATGGCCTGATTTGGAAGAAGGAAAACATTCAACAGATGTCTCATCCTGGCAGAGGCAAAGATAGAGATTGGAATAGTAAGTGAAGAGGCAGATTGATAAATCCACGATTAATATCCGATTAATATTATAAATACTAATTAGTAGGGAAAATCTCTAAAACTGGAGAGAAGATGCCTTACCAGTCGTCAAAGAGTACATCTTCCATTAGATAAATAAATAATCTGAAATTAAACATGTGTCCTGGTAACTTTTCTTGAGCCAGAAGGTAGGAATAAGGTGGAAGAGGGAGCATGGAAGCGAAGAGGAAAGGTCAACCATTGTTAAGTGCCTCCTATGCCCCCAGTTCTGCTCTGTGCTACAAGCTTCCCACATTACTTTCCTGAACGCTGGGCTGCATCTGAATGCTTAGCTGTGGAGGAGACATTGCCTATGCCAGGAAGCTTTCAGGAGAAAGAGGCTATGTATTTATAGACATCTGCGAGAGAGACCATCAGCTCTCCTTTTGGAAGGCAGAAAGCTGTGTTCTGCCAGGTGTACGAAGCTTCTGTATTTGAACGTGAAATGTCTCAGGCTGGTGCATGAGAGATGATGGTCTTCAGTATTTCCAGTACCCGACCTCTGTCAGCACCGAAGGGGCTCCAGCCTCTGTAGCTGGAAAAAACACACCATTCCTGCCAAAGTGGGCTGAGCCCTCCCTGGAGTTACTGCGGCGGCCACACCTGTTTCATTACTGTTGTGTGTAACCCATCTCCTAAAATTGCCTTAACACTCTGAGCACTAGCAAAATATAGAGCATTGTTCCAGTCTCAGTCCTGCTCCAGGCCCCTAATTCATCATCATTAAATGGAGAATGGACTCAGTTCAGTAAGCAACAGAAGATCGAATGAGAAAAAAGAGATGCAATCTGATTTCAAAACCAGAATGAGCACGAATAGCTGCAATAAATCCAACACATACAAAAAACATTCTGATTAAACTTTCAGCTAGGAGCCAATTTTTCCTCCTTGTATGGACACCTGGAATATATTGTCTTGGGAGTGGAGCAAAGAGGCATGTTTCCTGGGCCCTTCCCAGAGAGGAAGCCCTTGACGGAGACCAGCTTCTCTGCATCTTTCTTGCGCTCCGAGAAAAGGTCCAGCAACTCAGAAATTGGCAAGATGATTTCTGCCCTGTAGGCTAGCTGAAGAGTCCCTAGAGCAAAACAAAATATGCAGAAAGAGAGAGGAAAAAAAAAACAAAACCCAAAGACAAAGAGGAAGGGCAAAGCAAGGGAGAGGAATGTCTGGCAGGAGCTGGTGGGTTTGAATGAAGCGGGATGGGGGACCCTTCAGCTATTTCTGCCTCTGCAATTGGCGGCCTCCCCATCTCGCTGTGTTTATGGGTCTGACGTGACTTTCCACCCAAGTACACCAGCGAGGCTTGCACTGGAAAACTTGCCATCTTCCGCCCAGTTCAGGTTTCATCTGATTCACACCAGGAAGCTCTGGTTTCAATAGCCCCGTGCATTTTTGCAACTGAATGGAAACAAATGGATGCAAATCAGACCTAGAGAACACCTGCAACTCTTCACTGCTCTTGCCCCTGTATCCTTGCCACGCCTCCCACATCTAGCCTTTGAGGCAACTGTCTTGGGCGTCCAGACCTGGTGACCGAGCTTCTCCAGGCTTTGGTGTCCACAGCTGCGAGCTTCCCAAAAGAGGGAGCCAGTCTCAAAAGGCGTCAAAGTTTGCACACGATAGGGTGACCAAGAGGCCAAATTGGAAAATGAGGGGAAGGGCTGAGGAGAGTGCATGCCAGGGTAGGAAGCACAGGCTGGTAATTTATAGGAGATGACACAGCCTCCCAAGCAGGCTAGTTAGTGAACCAGCAATTTCCCTCAGGATCGGGGCTTCGTGTTCTCAAGCTGAGTAGATGTGAGGAAATAGGGACAAGTGGCCACGCTGACTCAATCATACTGAATGTTTGCTACTCATGGCTCTGAAGGGAGGGGAGAGGGCGGGAACCAAGGTCTGGGCAACACAACAGTGGCTCAATGAGCAATGTAGCCATCCTGGACTTGGCCCATACCACCCTCTTGAGAAACGGAACAATTTGTTACTGCCGCTGGCTGTCAACAACACTGGGCAGTCATAGCTGGAGGCCTGCAGGCATTGGGAGCAGAGAAGGCTGGGGGCAGAGCACAGACGGTGGCAGTAGCCCACAGGGACTGCATACAAAGTCTTCCTTCACCTAGGCCCTGCTGCATGCTGGAAAACCTGTTGGGAATCAGGAGACTAAAAATGACTTCCTGGTGTCCTCCTTCCAAATCCAGACTGAGCGAGGCGCCCCTGGTCTGTGCTCCCACAGCCTCTCTATATCCATGTCAGGGCACATATCACCCAATACCATAGTTATTGATTATGTGTCTGACTCCTTGAGAGCAGGGACTGTGTTTATTCACCTTCGTGCCTCCCAGCATCTGATATGCTGCCTAAGTGAATGTTTGCTGAATGAGTTAATGAGCTCCTCCCCTGAGGAAAAGTGTGATTCGTGCCTTCCACTGAGACCTGCGGGATGAAAGTGCCCTCCTCTGAAACCTGAGGGATACTGCTGTGGTGCAAATTAGTCTCTAAGCTTGCACAGCAGGGATCAGGCTAAGGCAGCCATCTTCCCTGGAGCAAATGTTATTCAATGTACATATGGGGGGAGGGGTGGGGGGGGTGAAGAATCACTATTTAAATTAAAATTCAGATTCCTGGGCTTGACTATGGAGGCCTAAAAAGGACCAGAAGTTTCATCTCACTAGATCCCTTATTTTATACATGAGGATTCTGAGGTCCAGGGAAGAAAAGTGATTTGCTCAGTCCCCTATCCCAGGCAGAGCTGGGAGCAGCCCAGTTCTTTCCCCGCTAAGCTGAGTCACTGCTGTGAACATCTTCTAAGCACTTGCCACGTGAAAGAGACCCTCTGCTGGGCTCTGAGGGGGGTGCAATGATGGTTAAGGCATGACCCCTCTCCTTGAGGTAGGTACAGCCTAAGTGGAGTGCTGAAGCAGACGCTAACAAACGTGGCCCTCGTGAGACACAATACGAGAATGCTCAAGTAGGGACTTTTCAGTTACACTAAACTTCCATTTTTACAAAAAGGCTATAAAGAGTAAGGCAGATGTGAATATTCTCGCTGTCCTGATTTTGTGATAATCAGGGTAGGCTAAACATTTGTTGTATTAGAAACCATGCATGTGTTCCCAGACCTAGTTTTTCTCCCTAGGCCTGGTTTTTAGGATGCTGGTGATAAACTAAGCCTGATTTATTATATGACCATGCTGTATGAGAAAAGACTGTAACTTTGGGTGTCTTTGGTCAACCTTAAGAGATATAGCAGGGGGATGGACGTGGCTCAGGTGGTTGGGCGTCCGTTCCCATATGGAGGGACCTGGGCTCGATCCCCGGGACCTCCCGGTAAAAAGAAGAAAAAAATATATATAGAATGCACGTGGGCCACCAGGCCCTGTGCCCAGGTGCGCCACCAGGCCCCGCAAGCCACGCAGCAAGATGATGACCTAACAGGAGAGTGACACAAGGGACAGCCAAGACGAGACACACCAAAAAACCAGGAACTAAGGTGGCGCAGGCAGTAGGACGCCTCTCTCCCACATCGGAGGTTCCAAGGATCAAATCCCAGTGAAGAAAGGAGGAGAAAGATGAGAAGAGGGGGCAGGAAACGGACACAGAGAGTTGCCCAGCAAATGGACACAGAAACAGCAAAAACGGGGGGACAGGGTAAAAATGGATAAAAGTAAATAAATAAACAAATCCTTTAAAAAATGTATAGGAGAGGAAGATTCAGACTATAATTAGTAGTAATACTTTGATGATGCTCTTTCATGATTTGTTAACAAATGTTTCACAACAATGCAGGGTGTTTGTGGGGGAGGGAGGTGACGTGTGGGAGCCCTATATGATGTTAAGCATGTTTGTTTTGTAAGATCACAATGTTTACTGAACACTTATAGTTTATGTAAATTCATGTATGAATGATATACTTCCATAAATTGCTTTAAAAAAAGAGAGTAAGGCAGGGGGTTTCCATTTTATTCTGTGGATATGCCAATTTTCAAAACAATTCTAATACATTAAATTCAACTCCAGTTGAAGAGGATTTCTTTCAGAGTTATGCAGAAGTCACATGTGTCTTCCCCAGCACTCCAAGGAAGATGGTATAAGGGTCAACTACTGCTGACCAGTCCTGCTAAAAGTTTTGGTCATTTGAGATTACAGATTGTTCCAACTGCTTTTTTTTTTTATGTAAAGCCAGGAAACAGTCTTGTACTTCTGTCATTTCAAATGTTGCTAAGGCTTTGGTTGCCCAATGACAATTCAGACGATGTGGAGCATGGTCATCACCATCACTCCCTCTGAAAATGACCCAAGGCTACTACTTCTGCCTCTGTGGCCAGAAACAGCAAACTCTTGCCTGTCACAAGTACCATGTGGCAGAGTGCAGCTGGACAGCTAAATCTGGCCCCTAGTGGTCAATGAGAAATACAGCCCAACATGAGTGAGAAGGGCTATAAAAATAACACTTTGTGTGGAAATGACAATGATGTTTTGTCCAGTGCCCTCAAGATCTTTTAGAAGGACGAAATACGAACTGATGAGCCTCAACTTTAATGTATCACATAGCTACCACCTAGTCAATTACGAAATATTGGGGCCCTCAAAAAAGACCAAGCCAAGTGCCGAGTTCAAGTTTTTGTAGTCCCATAAAACATAACTTATGGGATTTGGGGCAGTTCTCTCCATCCCTGCAAAATGGGTTCCTCGCCTTATTTGTTTACTTAGCCATACAGTAGAGACACAATGCCCACTCCTACTTCAATGGGAATTTATAAGGTTTATGCCAATGATGACCTTTCAAGAAATATCAATCATAAATACCAACCACTGAGGGAGCAGATGTGGCTCAAGCAGTTGAGCACCTGCTTCCCACATGGGAGGTCCCAGGTTCAGTTCCCATTTCCTCCTAAAGAAGACAAACAAATAACAAGCAGACAATGAGCAGACTAAAGAAGACAAACAAATAACAAGCAGACAATGAGCAGACATCAAGCAAAAAAACAATAAGCAGACAACAATCAAAAACAACGAGGAGACAATGAGAAAAAAACGAGCAGACAACAAGCAAAAACAATGAGCAAGACAACAAGCAAATGAGCAGACAACAGGAAAAAAAAAAATACCAACCACTGCATCAACTTGTATAAATTTAGGAACGACTATTTCATGATTAAATTAACAAGTTGTGAGGAAAGATCTCAAAAGCAGATCTAGTTCTTCTCAACCACTCAGTTCTCTTAAAACTAAAGCATTCTAGAAAAAGGAAGAATGAAACTTCTAAAAGATTCACTTCAGAGGAAGATTGGCTTAGAATGCGACAAGTATATGGAAAATGGAAATAAGAATTAAGTCCTTTCCAAAAGTTTTAGCATTCAAACTTGGTGCTAAATTATCTAATCTCTGAAAATCTTTCTAAACATTATGCTGTGAAATCTCACATCCTTGTTAGAAAAAAATAGGGAAAAAATGTATAAATAAATTAAATTATCCACAAAGGTACTTCACATCCTTGGAGACAAAACCCGACTATAATATTAACTTAGATGAATAAACAAAAAAATAATGAACTATGTTTTCATGAGGTAAAAAATAGCAGAAAATTGAAAGGTGTAGCATTGCTAACTATGCACTTGAAGGGTTCTCATTGAATCAGTTCTCTCTGCATTCTCTCTCGCAGCATTCTTCTTTCTTTCAGACCTGCATGACAGCTTACCTCAACTACCATCAGCACCTTCCTAAGTGGCTGTGAGAGAAATTCCCCGTACTCATCGTATCTCTTCTTCACTCCTTCAGAGAACCAGACTATATCTCCCAAGTCCTCTGTACTTAGTTGCAGTTATGATTATTTTGGACAAAGGACTGTGAACTCAAGTGACACGGTTAGCTCACAAGACAGGGGCCCTCTTCCTTTGCCAAGGCAACCCTGGGAAGTCACGTGTTGAGCTACAAAATGGAAGCAGCCTGAGTCCCTGAGTCACCACTTGGAAGGGGGTCATGGTGTAGGATGCCCAGACTTTTCTTAGTGTGGTAGATTGTTACAATGGGTGGTATCTAATCAATGACCCCTACTTCCCAGTATTTACACCCTCGTGTCATCTGGATTTGCTTCTGTACCTTGCTTTAATGGATCAGCTTTTGTAAGCATCATGGAAGGCTCAGTTGATAAATGCCTGCACATTGGAGATGTCCTCTAAGAACATGTGCTCTTGGAGCCCAGCTGCCATGCAGTGAGGAAGCCCAAGCTAGCAACATAGAGAAGCCACATGGAGGAGAGCAGAGGAACCCACCCCACAGCTAAAACCAAGACCACGAACATGATCCCAGTCATGCCATCTCAGACAGCATCTAAGCTACCGCAGTTGAGGCTCCAGACATCATGGAGTAGTTGAACCATCCCTGCTATGCTGAATACCTAATCCACAGAATCATGAGCAAATAAAATGGTTCTTGCTTTAAGTCACTAAGTGCAGAAATTGATAACTGAAAAAGTGAGCAAGAAATAAACTTGTATGTATTAAGCCACTAAAATTTCAGGGTTTGTTTGTCACTGCAATTCACCCTAACCTTTCCTGATGAACCTCTGATCTCCCCATTTCTTATCCTTCCCCATTCCATGCTTTAGCATCGTATTACGACTGTTATCTGAATCTTCCTGAGACACGCTCTAGTTACATAATAATTACTAACATTAATTGATCACTTACTGTGGATGACTATTTAATTCCCAAAACAGAGATTTGTAGATAAGGAAATTGAGGGTTTGAGAAGTTCAGCAAGTTGTCCAAGTTTTCAGAGCTAGTAAGTGATAGAGCCACTTACTCTAGCCTAAGCCCATAATCACTACTCTCCTCAAAATCTTTCAGTGGCCCCAAATACCTATTCAATTATCCTCTGTGCCTGGATTTTAAAGCGCTGAAAAAAGGGGCTGTTCCTTACTGATCTACATGTGGTAAGTGTTCAATGAATAATTGTTGGATTTAACTGAATGGACTATTTATCCTAGGCCCCTTGTAAAAAAACAACCTGAAGAGCTTGTGCATGGGGTCAAAGAGGGCAAAAGCTTCTGGAATCATATAAGTATGTGACTCATAAGCCATTCTTTGGAGAAAGGTGGGAAGAGCCATGTAAGAGCCATACCCCGGGTCCCCTCCAGGCTTTTCCAGTGGTTCTATTTCTTTCCTTCTACAGGAAGGGATAAACACCCTTCATACATTTCCTCCCACCCCCAACCACAAGAAAAAGAGTAACACTAATTAGTTGTAACGGGGTGTTCATTTCACACAGGTCTCAGCAGGTTGCCCTGCTGTTCTTTGAAATGGTCTGGAAACAGCCTTGATTTTAAACATCTGAAGATAATTGAACCAAAGTTGCACGAAGAAACCCTGAGTGACATGCCTTTTATTCTCTCCCTCACTAACAAGAAATGTTTGCTGCCATTTATTTACTCAACACCTTGAAGCCTCTGGCACTGATGACTTATACCCCAGAATCCTGAAAGAATAAGTTAAATTAATGATTGGTGATAAACAGAGGAGCAGGGAAGCCCGAGAGGTTAAACAAAACTCTATTCCTACTTAAAGGAAAGATGGAATTGCCCTACGGACCTATAAACTTAAGTTCTGTACCTGGAAAAAATGGGGGTGTTGCATGGAGAGCTAAAGAGAATTTATGATAGAATCAATTTGAAAGTATTTTCAAAACAAAGATATTAATTGGTAAAGAAGAAAAGATTTTCTAATATATCATTGGCAAGCAGGTGGGAAAACAGGCTGTCACACTTTCACATTGTGGGTGAAAGTGTAAATTACCCTTTTGGGGGGCAATATGGAACATCCATCAAAATTTTAAATGCACATAAATTCAATGACACAAACTACACAATTCTACTTCTGGAATTTATTCTATAAATGTTATCACAAGAGTGTCCAAAGACATCCGTGGAAGCTTTATTTATAGAAGCAAATGACAGAAAACAACATAAAGGTCCATTAAAACAGAGTCCATAAAAAATATATTAAATTCACACGATGGAATAGTATACGACTTTTTTAAAAGGGGAAGAGAGGGGAATCTGTAAGTATGGTTATTTACAATCTCTGGTATAACATCTTTAAAATCATAAAGTCCAAAGTCCTATGTTTATTATGCTACAATTTTTGTGTATTTATTTTAAAGGTTTGTATGTGTTTAATGATTCATACATCTTATCTGGAATGTGCAAAAGAAACTGATAATAAAAAAAAAAAAGAAACTGATAATAGTGGTTGATCCTAAGAAGAAAATCTAGGCGACTAGGGAAAGATGAGTTTTCATTTTATGCTTTTCACTGTTTAAATTATGCTCTAGAATAAGTGACAACTGTCACAGCCTATTAAAGACAGAATCTTGCCGAATGATACAATCTTCTAAGGCAGAGGTGGACTTGGTACTTTAAGAGGAAAAGAAGAATTAAACCTATCTTATCATTTTGAGGCTTTGATTCAGTCTTTCAGGAAAAATCGATGAATACACTTGTCAAGCAGGCAGTGATTTAACAGGTGTAATCAGAGGCCCATTACAAGAAGGCGATACCTAATGATCATTGTCACCAAACAGGGATTTAACAGATGGTACAGAGGAGGTGCTACTGGGAAACATATAGAAATCCAGAAACCCAGGTTTCTCAAAAAGACTGAAGGAAACCCTCCACCTCACTACCATGTGCCCAGAGGCCATGCCTTCAACCAGACACCTGCAATGCTCAGAGTGTAAAATGGTGTTCTGCCAGCCACCAGCACGTCCCCTAACCCTCACCCCACCCCACCTCACCCTCTCCCCACAGTAGGGAGAACTGAGGCTGTCAAGGTTTAGTGGGGTTTTTCCCAGAGTTCTGCTCATGCCTGGCTCTGATCTTAGACAAACTGTTTCACTTGTTTTCCTACTTCAAAAATGACTAGTGGCTCCATTTTGTATGGTTTTGGGAAAATCAAACAAGAGAATCGACATGATATTCCATCCTGTAGCAGACAGTATTTTGGGAAGAATAAACCTGCTGTATAAATATATAATAGTAGCAATAAGACACAAGCAATTAAACTGAATTTTCCAGTCAGTTGACTGTGTAACAGTCAACCTGATACACAGCCAAGCTTAAACAAAACTCAAAG
Organism: Cabassous unicinctus; assembly: GCA_029593785.1. Classification (NCBI taxonomy): domain Eukaryota; kingdom Metazoa; phylum Chordata; class Mammalia; order Cingulata; family Chlamyphoridae; genus Cabassous; species Cabassous unicinctus. The sequence continues at coordinate 58,650 of JAQZBX010003284.1, forward strand.
CTATGATTAATTCATTAATTGCTACACAAATTTATTGAGCACTTATTGGAAGCCAGGGATGGTGTAAGAACCGAAGATATAGAGATCGAGAAGATAGACTCTGGACCTGTAAGAAATACTAGGATACATGTAAACAAATAATTGTACTCCAATATCACCACAACAGTATTTTATTAAGAAATACAAGCAAAGAGTCACAGGAGATTTAAAAAAAAAAAAGGGGGGGGTTAACCCCATGACACTAGTGTACCTACAATATCAACTTTCACATACAAACTCGCCAAATACTAAGTATTTGACTAGTAACAACTGGCCACCAAACCTCACAGTTATTTGTTGAGGAATCTGCAAGTGATTAGTAGGAATTTTTTGTAACAGGAGACTAATCAACATGTTTATTTAGTATTGTTTTGATTTTGACAAGCATCTCCAATTGAATATTCTCAAAACTGAAGGACCAAAATGACTCGATAATTGGTAGTCATTTCAGATTTCACAGTAGGAACAGTGTGTAAAAATTTTAGAAATGACTTGTAAGTTGCAGACTATTAGGCAATATTTCAATCAAAATTATTTAAAAGGATGGCTTCACAATCATTGAGCTCAGATTTTCTGTTCTCTGTGTCCCTGACAAATATAGCTATATTACATCAAAACAGGAGTTCACATGACAATTCAGTGGGTCAAATCCATCAGTTAAGGGAAGGAGAAGGACAAAGATAAAATGGTCAGAGAAGTTGTTTGAAGCCATGTCAACAAAAGAAAAAGTTAGCCAAATGCTTCACTTTCCAATTGTGTTTCCTTCAACTTGGTGTTTCATTCAGGTATAAATATCATTCAAAGAGTTGAAAACGTTGGACAGAGCTCTCTCAGTTAACCTGCATAAAATTAAATTTAATTCTAATTTACTTCACTTCCAGAATGGTATTTTGTTGTCAATGTTAAAACCCTGAAGGAGTTTCCTTTTCCATGACCTCTATAAAATAACAAGTTGCATTTGCCACAACCAGAAAAACATCCTGAGCCTCATTTGCCTTGGGAGCCTGAAATCAGATATTACCTACTGCCCACGTTATTTCAATAGCCACAAGTCATTCCTATTAAAACAAAAAGTAATTTTCTGACCTTGCTGCAGTTAAGAATGTTCTTGGTTATGGTATTTATTTGGTGCTGGCAGAAGTGTTACAATAGCTTTAAAAATACAGATTCCAGCACATTCCCACCATGTGCCAAACATGCATTTTCCAGTCCCTTTTCCCCTGGGCATACCCAATAAAAAGATAATGGTATAGAACAGTGGTTCTTGAACCTGACTGCCCATCAAACTATTCCGGGGAACTTTTCTAAAACAAGAACTTCAACCCCTCCTCCTTTACCAGACCTCTTGAAAGGACTGTCTGGAGCTGGAGCCTCAGAATCTGGACTGGTTACACATACTTTCAAGTACATTAGGCAATCAGCCTAGTATGGAACTTTGTTTAGTGTGTGGTGTCCTTAAAAGAACTGCACAGGCAGATTAGAAGAGAAATGTTGGTGGCAATGAGGGATTGACAGTTTCTAAGCAAATCAGGGAACTATAAATATGAGCTAAGATGCTATCAAGGAATCAGTATTCACAGTGCTATGTGTGATGATGGTGGTGTACTTGAGACATAAAATGGCCTAGTTTTGAGGTCTACTTCAGTACTGAAGTACTTAGTGGTGAGATGACATGATGTCTGAGGTTTGCATTCAAATGCTCCAGTAAAAAAGTAAAAAGGAGAGATGAGGGATAAATGTGGAAAGCTAGGTGATGGGTTCATGAGGGTGCATGATTCTTTCATGTTCAGAAATTTGCATAACAGAAAGGTTTTTTAATAGTCTGGAATATAACAAAAATAATAAAATAATAACCAGAATCCATCTCTGCCATACGCAGCAATTTTCCACTACCTCTGTAAGATGGCTGGCTGGCATGCTGCATTCTTTTCCACTTCTATGGAGAAAAAGGATACAGAGAGGGTAAATGACTCACTTGCATTGCCAATTGTCTGCTATTAGTCAGAGCCTGACACTTTTCCCTCAAAGGACTCTTTCCATTGAATATTCCACTCTGAAAATGGAATAGATAACCTTCCCTAGCCATAACTTGAACAATGTTTTAGAAGTTGACCTTCATAGAGCATTTGAATTTTGCTTTGGGAAATTCTCTGAGATAATCAAGGAAAATGGCCACTTTTATTTTAAGGCAGAAATACACTGAATTGGTGAGAAAAGCAATGTAGGAGGTGAAAGCCAAGTAATCAGATATGCAGAGTGGGCCAATTTTCAAGTCCCAACATAATTCCAGAATCCATTATAGGAAGATATACCTTATTTCTAGGAAACTTGATATATGAAAGTCTGGCTTTACCAAAGGGAATAGGAATTTGCTTCATTTTATCAATAGATACTTTGTTGTTGCCCTGCAAAGCATTTCATTCTAGAACACCTAAAAACAGCAAACACCCTTTGTGCACTGAAATATAAAAGTTACTCCATCATCCAAAAAAATCTATATACACAGTTTGTGAAAATTCACATTCTTCAATAAAGGAAGTACACCAGCACCTACATGTAAGTTCCATTGATTAAAAAACAAAGTATAGATGTATGTAAAAAGACTGCTCAAAAAGAGTTAATGCTGATATTTTCTTGTACTCATAAATAAAATGACCGATTTGCTAATGCTGCCAAAAGAAAGAAAGACCCAGAAGCTCTTAGCATGGGAACTAGTTTGAGAGTCTGGTGGTTCTGGTTTGGGTTTCCAAGGCAGGCTGTTGGCGCCACACTCCCCATCGAAAGAGAAGCACGTGATGTGGATGCTGGATTACAATCTCGAGTGAGCATGGCCTCTGAGCTTCCAGGCCCAGAGAGCTTCCCTGTTTGCCCAAAGACACCAGGCCTCAAACTCAATCCTGAGAACCAGGAGCTCCAAACATTTTTGAAAAGTATAAATGAAGGTGGGATTAAAAAGTCAATTTGGGGGTTCTCCTAAAGCAGCATGGTCCAAATATCATGATCAATGTATATCACCTAGCATAGACTGTCATAAGATCTGGGTTAAAGGGAAGTCATCCTGCATATTGTGAAAGACAACTGGTACAGTGGTCAGAGGATCTCTTACCCCAGAGTATCTGCACCAAGTTCCTATACTGCCTGGACAAATATACCTGTACCTAGTGCAGCTCAAAGGATAGGCTTCTCCCAATATCCTAAAGCCAAGTGCATTGCATCTTCTCCCTCACTCAATAGGGCCCACTTATCTGTGAAACAGAAAAGAGGGCAGCCTAATCTGTGTAATTATTCTAAGGGCCTCAAGGTAGGGACCTCCTGGTGGTGACCTTGTGACTATTGCTCCAGATCATCTGGACCATGAGAAAGATCTGAATGGAAACCTATAATTTCATTAAGGATCAGGGATGCCAATGAATGAATAATGAACTTTTGAACTTCTTGTGGGAAATATATACTCCTTGGGATGTGCCTCAGCAACTGAAGAGCCCTGATGTCCCTCAGAAGTGTGCCAATAAGGTCCTTCATGACCTACAACTGGATCTTGGTGAGTCATCATGTGCCTCCTCCTAGGGTTGAGTTCCTAGGTCATATTCCCTTTCTAAAGAGGATCCAGAAGCAGCATGTTGGAATGCTGACTCCCAAAAGACACCAGGACATTCAGCAGTTCCCAAAGCCCATGAGCTCATCTTGAAAAAAAGTATACTTATGATTCAAGGTCAAGGATACTCAACTAGAGAAAGACAAATTCAGACTCAGCCCACTTGTTTACACATAAAGTGCAGAGAAGCTCAAGGTACCAACTCATGTCAGTTCCCCTGTTTGGCTCTCCAAGGCCGTCTCCATGCTGCTGTGTTTAGAATATAACAATGGCTTGAAGCCACCAGCCCTGCAGGGCCCCCTACTCCCCGACACTTGGCTAGCTCCAGCAATCAACCACAATGACAGGCATGGTGGTCCAGAACCCAAATGGAGGCAAGCTTGGAGACCCTTTTCCTCTAAAGCAAGTTTCAGCTACAGACAATAGTAAGGCAGGTTATAAAATGTGGGGGACAAAAGGAAATAGCAAAAGAGTCCCATCCATCTGCCCAATGGGACAGAAGCCCCCTCTCACTTAGAAGTGGAGTGGGCATCACCATCCCAGAATCCTCTGGATTGGGGAATGAACTATGGACTAAAGTAGCCTTACTGGTATTCTACTATAGACCTATTGTGATTCTAGCAATGGAAGAACTTATATCATTGATGTGGAGGCAGTGGCTACTGGAGGTTCTGAGAGCAGGAAGAGGGAAAAACAGGTGTAATATGGAGACATTTTCAGGACTTGGGAATTGTCCTGAATGACATTACAACGACAGAGGCAGGCCATTATATATCTTGTCATAACCTACAGAATTGTTTGGGAGAGAGTGTAAACTACAATGTAAACTATAATCCATGCTTAGTGGCAAGGCTCCAAAATGTGCTCATCAATTTTAACGAATGTACCGCACTAATGAGGATGTTGATAATGTGGGAAAATGTGGGAGGTGTAGGGAGTGGGGCATATGGGAATTCTCTATATTTTTATGTAACATTTATGTAATCTAAATATCTTTTTTTTTTTAATAAAAAAGAAAGAGCAAATTTAGGCTGTTTTCTCTCATGACAATCTGGGCCAGGCCCATGACAGTACTAAGGATTTTATGTCAGTTGGCAGGTACCTGGTATTCTTTCTCTCTCTGTTGGGTCTTCTTTAACGCTGCACTGTCTCTGAAATGCATTTTCACAGAACTGCCTCCCATTCCTCAGCCCTCCATCTTGCTCAAAGATTACCTTGTGTTTCAGAGGGTTTCACTCCTTTACTATCCTGACAACCTGCCTTCTCCCGCACCATGGGGCTGAGCGCTGAGCTGGGATCTCCTGTCAGCTCGCTCACTTATTCCCACTGCTCATATGATGGAAAAGCTTGAACAATTTCTCTCATTCTGCTTCAACTTAACCCAACTCCACTTTCTCAAACATGTGCAATCTGTCTTTCATTTAGAGATATTTTTTGCACTTCTGTTTAACACTGGGGATTTTCAGATTGCCTCTTATTCAATTTCTTCTTCTCCCTTGCTGGGCAGGAAACAGAGGCTGCTGTGGACATACAGCCTGAAACAAATAGGGAAAGACGGAACAGAATTACTCCATCAAACTAATCATGCTTCTAAATTCCAAGGCCATGTCAGGAAAGAGCTCTCAAAACTGACTCCATGCAGATAGCATTCAGCAATTTATATCTACAAAAAATGCTTTCGAATAGGCATCATTTCCTTCTTACTGAAATGCAGAGGTCTTGTCTGCATTACAGAGATTTGGTAGTATAGAGAGATCAACTGACATATCTGAGATCACATGTGGAAGGGACTGGCAAGGCCCTGACATATCTGGCACTGGACCTTCAGGACCATCTTTAAGCCAAATCGTCCGTAAAGCGGCTGTCGTGGTTACAAAACCCATCACTACAGTTTGACAACTTCCAATTCAGTTTAACAAATGTTCACTGAGTGCTAATGGGGATTCAAAAGTGAGTAAAACATAGTACTCTCCAGGGCTTTCCAGTCGGGTCAGGCTTACAAAATAAACATGCCCCTCAAAAAGTTATAATTCAAGGCAAAATATGTTATGTGTCAAAAGAAAGGAACAAAGCATTAATTTTTATCAGCTTCTGCTCTACCCCTTCTTCCCATGACCATTTCTAAAATGGGGGAAGGATCAGACCAAAGCACTGCACATGTATGTGTGTATATATGTACACAAACACAGATGCCCACAGAGCAGAGAGAGATGGAAAAAGCCAAGTTTTTTGGGGGGTACAGGCATCAACTGCCCAAGAGTCTAAAAGTAAATGCCAACCTAGCAGGAAAAACAGAAGATAACAGGTTTACATCCTGCCAAGTAAAGAAAGGACTAAAGCCAAACTACTCGCCTGATTGTGGTGCTAAGCCAGTAGGTATTCTACGAAGCCAAAGCCAAGACAGGAACCTTCCCTGAAACAGTCTTGTCAGATTATTTGGTGAAGACCTCCTTTCAAGGAGCTTCCTTGTGACAGTGGCCAACTGGGACCCCCTGAATCTTTAAGATCTTGCTATACCTTTGAGGGTTTCAGATTACCTGGCTGGGACTCTCTTGTGACTAACAAGTCACAAAAGCACACGGGCGCCATTTTGAGAGGAGACCGTGTACAAGTCCCTAAAAGAGGAGCTCCAAGTGAAGATAAAGTTCGTGGCATCTGAGAACTTTCTTCCATTAAGGCAATACCTGTACCCTTGCATGTGAGATAAGAGGGACACAAGCACTTTTTTGAAGCCATCACATATTTGAATCTGTACATCACATCAATTAACATTTACATCAAATTATTCCATCTTGGAATAAATCCTATCAAACTTGGTGCTTAAGATAGGTTTTGAAAGCTGGATAATCTTTCTTCAGAAGGAATATTAAGGGAGGAGAAGAAGGAAACGTGCTCCAGAAAGAAGGAGCACAGGCAACAGCTTGGAGGATTAGAAAAGGTTGCCCTGTGTGGTAAGATTGTGTGCTACAAAGAGGGTAGCAGTGGAGATGAGGCAAGAAGGGGTAGTTTGGGGTGCTCTTGTGCCTGACACTCGTCAAATGGTTTCTCCTAAGAACACTGAAGAGTTTCTGGATTTTCTTAATTCATCAAAAGTATAATTATAAGCAAGGTAGATAGATGATAATATTGAGTTCTCTATGTGGCAAGAACTGTGCCAAGCAATTTACATTTGCTATCACAACTCTTACAACAGCCCTGCCCTGAGGAAGGCATCATTACCCTCATTTTTCATCTAGGCAACTGAAGCACATGCTCTTATCCCCTGTGCAATGCTGCTTCCTTGGCCTCCATCTACCGTCTTAACTTCCCACACCAGGCAACTTCTTCTGCTTCTAGGATGTGAAGGACCATCTGCTTCCTGTAACATTTCATACTCATTTTCCAATAGAGGCCATCCAATATAACACAAGATTGGTAGTCAGCTGACAAGATGATGGACGGAAAAAAAAAAAAATCAGAAAGGGGGGGGCGGATGTGGCTCAAATGGTTGGGCGTCCGTCTGCCGTATGGAGGGACCTGGGTTCGATCCCCGGGACCTCCCGGTAAAACAAAAATATATATATAGAAGGCGCATGGGCTGCCAGGCTCTGTGTGCCGGTGAGCCGCCAGGCCCCGGGAGCCAGGCAGCAAGATGATGACGTAAAAGGAGAGACACAAGACGAGATGCTCCGAAAGCTCTGAAAACCAGGAGCCGAGGTGGCGCAGATGGCTAGAACACCTCTCTCCTACGTCGGAGGTCTTCTGGATCGAATCCTGGTGAAGACTGGAGGAGGAGGATGAGAAGTGATGAAACAGACACAGAGAATTGCCCAGCGAATGGACACACACACAAAAAAAACAGCAAATGGGGAAGGGGGGGTTTAAAATGGATCAAGTAAATA